>QVNV01024474.1:0-12737 GCA_014825455.1 Pseudomyrmex pallidus | reverse complement strand
AATAACTGTAAATAGCTCGCGCACATACAGAATATGTCTATCTGCAGTTTGGAAATAGCTTGCACGCACACGTAAGACATGTCTGTCTGCAGATGGATAAATTTTTGGTGCAGCCGCGCCAAGTTTTTTTTGCATTTAATAGTTTTTATTTGGAAAAAACTTTTTCTTTTTTTGTTTTTTTTTTGTTTTGTTTTGTTATATCTTCTGAACAAGAGAGAAGAAAAGTAAGATTGCGTGATAATAAAAAAATTTTACGCTTGAAAAAAGTTATTAAATCTCCGAATTGTCTCGAAAGTTTAATTGAGCGTGTCTAATTTCTCAATTAACGTCGTAGAGCAACGTTAAAATTTTTTTTTTTTTTTTTTTTTTTTTTTTTGTTCAACAAAACGTTGATAACACAAAACGCGCGCAATCTGTCTCTTTCAGCGTAGCTATTTGTAGCGTGCAAGAGATCTATGAAGCAATTTTACCGCGTGTCTCACATGTGAATTGCATTACAGCGAAATTAATTTTGTATCCTCATCTTTCCAGTCCGATCGGCGATACATTTCGCGCTCGCATCAGACAATTCCCGGCTCTAGTAAATTGCTGCACGATTGATTGGTTTTGTATCTGGCCAGATACCGCGCTCGAGGTATGTATGTATGTGTACACATACATAGTACGACACAAAATAACAGATCGTACATATTATATATATACACTTGCGAGTTTCAATATAAACTGAAAAGTAGCAAACTTATTCCGTCGCAATTAAAAACGGATATGTACACGAAGGTTTTAATATTTATTACTACGCGAGCGCGCGCGTGTGTGTACGCAAAATGTTAAAAAAAAAGATTCTATTAAGGAATTTATTCACTGAACTCATTATGCTGCAAACAGTTTCAAATCTGTGTTTGTAATTTATATTTTTAATGGTGTACATTTAGGTGGATAAAATTTTGTTTTATTTTTCTGTAATTTTATGTCATTTGTCTATTGTTTTAGAGAGATATTCAATATTAAATTCGCACTTTTGTATTCTTGCGAAAGAAACAATATTTATGACGATTGTTATATTATAATTCCTTAAATAATGTTAGTATATAATCGAAAAATACACTGTTATAAAGTTATATACGAAGAATGTGTATGTAAAATTCGAACAATTCGCTGCATTGTTTTTGTATAACCGATAATACAACGAAAGAAATGACATTTTTCACTGGTAGAAAAAAAATTTTGTTTTAATAAAAGTACTTAATAAGTGTTTATTAAAATATTAATTATTTGAAAATATATATAATTATAATATAGACATAATTTTACATTAGTAAACATTTTTTTTCAAATATGTTATCGCACTTGTAATAGAAAACTTTGATGACAGATATATACACATATATTATTAGGAAGATATTATTTATTTAATATTTTTTTATATTACGCACAACAAACATTCACAAACATGATATGTAAAACTAAATATTTAAAAATAGTAGGTAATATTCAAAATGTCTCAAATGTGATACACACACACACACACACATATATATATATATATATATATATTATATCTATAATAATTTTACACGCAATACTTTAGAAGAAAAGATAATTAAAAGCAAAGATCAATATTTACGCCGTAATTAAATTCAGGGTTAATGAACACGTAGTCGTCTTGACATAAACGTATAAGTGAGAATAATGAATAAAAGGCAACGCTCTCACTTGGCACGTAATCGTAACAGAGTCTGTAATCAATTTTCATTTAGAAAACTCATTTATATCACACACGTGATCCCTCGTGTCGGTCTTGTGACGGGGCAGTTAATTAACAGATTTTTATAAGTCAATTGAAAAGATTAATTATTTTGCAATGGATGAGTGTGGTATAAATATTTCGAATTTTGCGAAGTAATACAATAGTACACGTACAGTTTATATACTTTTATTACATATATTTATATATATCTTTTTTTTTGTTATACTTTATCACATAGAAAATTTGTCGGAAAACTACCACGTAATTTTCGTACTAAAAATAGATCGCGAAATTTGTTCGTTTTCGTGCAAAAATCAGATCGTATGACGAGGAATACATAGAAGAGAGAGAGAGAGAGAATCTAATTACGTGCCGCTGCTAAGTCTAGCGTGTAAATGCGAGTCTTACCGCGCGATGCTTAATAACTTGGCGAAATCTTGTATTTTCCCGCTCTTCGATATATATTTCGCGGAAATTTCTCCGCGTAGATTAATTTTCCAATGTTTACACGACTTGGTGAGAAGCTCATACATACGCGTTTGATGAAGCTCGTTTTAATTGCACGTGTTGTCGACTACGGTCGCGCAATTCATTGAAAAATTTACAATCTGTCATCCGTTTAGAGCGTGGCGACATATCATCTGTCGGATATTAAGGACGAGTCGATCACGGACGAAACTTTACGATCCATCGTGCGAGTGTGTCAACACATGCACTCGAGCGTCATCGACGCCAGCGATCGCTTCTTGAAGGTAAAAGCGCGAGAAATGTCGTTTGCATACGAAATAACATGCATTACCGCGCGCTTAAACAAAATACAATTTGTCCCACAGGAGTTGCAGCGTTGCAACTACGTCACCCCAACGTCGTACCTGGAGCTGCTCTCGTGTTACGGCGACCTGCTGAAAAAGAAGAAAGACGAATTATATTCCGCGGTCACCCGGCTGATAGCAGGTGAACGAACTTCGAGAAACGCTAATAAACAACATGCGCGACGTTGACGCGCATCGATATTTTACGAATTATATGCGCTTGTCACGTTCGTAAGAACGTCACAAGCAACATTTTTTGCGACACATTTTGCGAATATATTTAACGCGATCGATCGAGATGTACGCAAATCTTATTTTTCGCTCAAAAAGTTTCTCATTTTAGGAGCTTGAAAATTAGCAAATCTTCTTATTTTACGTCATCGGTTTTACGTTACTTAGCGGAGCTAAACGGAGGGTTATGGATTTTGTGTCGGTCAAAGGTGAACGACCTGATATCGATAATTTTCCAGTCCATATAAATTTAACACCGACTGTCTGACGGCAGCTCGTAGTTGGCGATAAATTTGGAATATTGATTTGTGCCACGCGAACGCGTCGCTCTCGTATCATTCGCGGGACGCTAAAAGACAGGAAATCAAATCTCAACTTTCACATTTCTGCATGATATTTGCACGGAACGTTTCCAAATCTGCGCGAAGCTTTAACGCATTCGAAAAAATACTTTTTACTTTTACTTCGTTTTAAGATTCGTTTGAAAATATAAATTAAAAGATATAATTTTTTGCGAATTGATCTCCTAATACTTTTACATAATAATTGAGAAATATTTTGCTCTCGAAAATTGTTGCGCGTAGGATGATCTGTCCAGTGGATGAACACTTAAGAGGATGCTGGGCCGTCCTGTTTTATCAGTTTACTATGAATACAGTCTTCGGATTTTTGTCGTACTTACTGCACAAATTAGAAAACGGTTCTCTAAATAAAAAGAAAATAGTCTAAAGACTCACTGCAAGAAATAAATATTTTGGAAACAAAAAAATTTGTCATCAAGAAAATTGACTAACCCAAACTTCAAACCTAAACTTTTTTTGTTTCAGAAACATTCACCTGCATTGAGTCTTTTGACTATTTTCTTTTAATTTGGAGAACCGTTTTCTAATTTGTGCAGTAAGTACGATAAAAATCTAAAAACTATAATTTATATTAGAATGATAAAACAGGACGGCCCAGCATCCTTTTAATGTCCGTTGAAATTACTATTCAACAATCGTTACTGAATCCCCTGAATACTATTACTATAAGGAAGCTGTTTATTAAGATCAGACATCTCAGAACGCAATTCTAACAGTAATTTAATATTTATAGCCTTTATTAAAAATCTGGCATAAGATTAAATAAAAAGTGGCCAAATGAATGAACATGAATTTCTAATGATCAATAGATTCTTACAAATCTGTTGTTTATTATATATTTTGTTGAAGAAATGTCTAAACAATGCAACTATAAAAACGAATTTAAAATGTACTTAAAATACTAATTCGCAGGCTAAAAAAAAATTACCACAGGACCTATTGTCAGACTAAAGATGTTTTATTTAATTTCATAAGGGAAGAGTCGATGGATCCTCCCTGTGCATGTTTATCATATATGAACAAATCTATTACTGAATGTCTTATAAACTGGACTACAGATTGTAATAATATTCTTGGAAGTCAAATAAAAAAAAAAAATACTAATTGTAGATGTCAAACAAGACTTACTTTTGTAGATTTTCATTGAAAGTATTGTGTCAATTTTTTAACGTCACGAGAGCATACTGGATCTTAATGTTTTTTGTAACAAAGAGCAATGTTCATTCACTGAGGGGTATTCAATCACTGGTAGGTCACCCTATATCTGTTTTATTTGGGTCAAACAAAAGTTGTTATTTATATAAATATTTTACGTATCGCGCGGTCATCATCGACAGTGCGTGCACAGAATGTTTTCCTACCTCTGTAAGAGCAAAAACGGATTGTTCTGTTTTCTTAAAGATCGCCCATCGTGATATCGATTAGGAAAACGACGATTGAACGTGTGTTTCGGAGAGAAAATTCGGTATCTTGTTCTGCAAACACAAGACAATGCAAATTCATGACTTCAATTAATTTGCATGAATTATTATACGGGGGAGTGGAGTCTTAGCAATTTCCTCTCGAATTTCCAGGATTAACCAAACTGGCGGATACCGAAATAGAAGTTAAGGACATGCAGGATGTGCTGAGGCGCATGAAGCCGGAATTGGAGAAAGCTGCGGAAGATGAAGCGAAGATGATACGAGAAATTACTCGGGACACTGTAAGTATCAAACACCAGTTGAAAAGAAAAGGCTTTACGTCTCTCGTCTTTCAAAGTTTCACGGCGTATCTCGTCGTGACAAATGTTGTAATTTAGAAACTAGCAGAAGAAACAGCTTGATGGAAAGCTGTAATTTTAATGACGCGCTTTAATACAAACTGAAACTGTTTCTCTATACTCGGGAGAAGACACGATCTCAAGTTCTGCTTTGTTCTTGCGTGTGTATACTCTCTGCGTGTGACATTTTATACAACATCTCGGAAATATTTCACAGAGGAATTTAAGAACGTCTCGAAGTGGTCGTAACAAAATTTCGACGGATAATTGCTTGAAATCGTTTGCCCAGAGAGAGAGAGAGAGAGAGATTAATTTCTTCACGATCTTGTTAATATTAATTGAAGCAGCGTTAAATACAAGCCTGTACAAGATTTCATTAAAATGCAAAGCTCGTTAGCTCGAAATTTCTTTGTGTCTCGAAGCTTTGTATCTCGCAATGAACAGCAGAGTAGTGCATTACGGCAGTCAAAAGGCATTTTCATTAAAATCTTTATGACGTTTTGTAATTGGTTAATCGAGAATCGTTTGTGCTGCAGTAAAATGTATTTTTCAATAAACAGCATCAAATATTTTGTCGGCAAAGTTTTGACAAATTTGGTTGCGGAGAAAAAAATACAATTAACCGAATAGAAATGCAAGTTAGTTAAAAAATTTTACATTTACAGTTAAAAAGTTTTACATTTACAGAAAAAAATGCAATTTGCTGCAATTTTAAACTTACACAATTAACAGCAAATATTTTTTTTAAATCTTTTTTTAAAAATTGTTTTTTGAAGCTTATCATATTTTAAATAATTATTTTGAGAAAGAATTTGGCAATAATTTTTTTATTGTTACAATGAAAACACTTTCTGTCGTTCGCCTTTTTATAAGATACAAGAATGGAAGAGAGAAAGAGAGAGAGAAAGAAAGAAAAAATTTAAAGAGAACTGATGTTTTCCAAAATACTTTCAAGATAATAAAGCACAAAGATAGGTACTTTAACTTTGCCTCTTACAGATTAAAGCAGAAGAGACTAAAGAAGCAGTTAAGCAACAGGAAGCCGCGGCATCAAACATGAGAGAACAAAGTAAGGCGATAAGGGACGAGGCCGAAGCCGACTTGAGTGAGTATTTATTTTTATAAAATTTACTTGCGCACAAGCATTGCGTAAAAAATAACAGACTAAATAATAATATTCTTTAAAGCTAAAACTCGAACTGCGATGGTGGATTAACAGCAATTAACTTACAATTAGAACAAAGGACATAAAACCGAATCTGACACTTATAGTCTTTTCCTTCTATCCCTTGTAATTTATAATAATAATATGTACAGTATAACGCACGACGCGTACAAAGCGAAAAAAACATTGTTGGCGGGCAATTGCTTTCGCGGGCTTTTTTGTTCGATTAAGTAACAACCTTATTAAATGTCGAGAGATGTTACACGATAAAATATGCTCACTTTGCCACAAAAGAAGATCCGGATCTCTGTTTATTAAAAACATTATCATCACAACGACGTGTTTGCGAATCGAAAACCCATTAGTCTAATTATATAAAGCGTATGTTTACGTCTTTTATCTCTAATTTATTTCTGTCTCATAAATTAGTTTTTATTACCGTTTCGCGTCTTGACGCGAAAGCGCACTTATCTGCGGGGCACAACAGTACGAGATTCATTTTTCCATTTATATAGTTATCAAATAAACATAACATTCAAGTTGCGCGAATTAGAAAAAGAATCCGCATACCTTGCTATTTTGCCATAATAAGCCACTTATTACGCAGATATAAATTATAATTACGTAAATTTTATGCAGATTATAATTTAAATGAATAAAACGCGCTTTGTATAGTTTTTAAATATGTGGTGCGACTCGGTCCATCTTCGAGGGCCGTTTTCGAAAATAATAATCTGGCTTGCTCATGTCTCTCTATATTTAATAAGCGTACCTAAGGGAAAAATAATGACAAATTGTAACACATTCAGTTTCGAATTTATCACTTTGTATAAAAAGTCATTTTAAACGATCTGTAAAGGCCCGTGAAAATTTCAAACTAACTCTTAGTTTGAAAAGTCATTTTGTTTGAGAGTGTTAGTGGTTTTTGTAATATAAGTTTTATCATTCCAGCGGTTTGTAAGATGGAACTAATTGAAGATCAAGTCTGTGCGAAGGTTTGTTTTAAACTTGGAAAAACACGTATGACTTCTGAAAACAACCTTTGGAGAAGAATGCTCCGAGTCGAACCACATGTTTGAGTAGTTCGAACTCTTTCAATTACAGTTTCGTCTTGAAAATTGCTAGGGTGAAAAAAAACTTACGAAATCACTACGTATTATTCTCAAACTAAGTAACTTTTTCTACAAAACAGTAATAAAGTCGCAACTAAATATTTTAAATACCTTGTCATTATTATTTTTCTCTGCTTACTAAGTATGGAAAGACATGCGCAATCCGAGTATTATTTGATCAAATCACGTAAATATATACGCATATTAAATACAAAAATTTTAACTTGTTTTTAGTTTTTATAATAAAATTCTTTATATTTTTTCAATATGTTGTAATATAATAAATGTTGCAACACAACAGCTCAAAATGTAAGGCAACGAAACTGTTCTTTTAGCATAGGTGATGAATAAGAAAATATGTTCCACACACACACACACACACACACACGCATGCACAAAATTACATTTAAAAAGCTTAACATGATTTACCACTTTATATTCTACACTCTTACGTTTTTTTTTTACATGATAATATATCATATGTATAATGCGTATTCACTTTCACACAGCAGAGAGACACACACACACACATACATACGAGCGGATAATTCCGGGATTTAGGCCGCGTCGAGTTTTAGGTCGCATAGATCAGAAAAAATAGAAGAAATGAGACCCCAAATTGCGCGCAATCACTTTACATGACTTTATGTTATTTATTTCGTTCTGATTTCAGCTCTTTATTGTTACTATTGACGAAACCGTCGTCAGTCGATTCGTGATAAGTAGCGCAACCATATTTTACGGATACGTAAAATAATTAGTACAAGGTTTATAAAAAGTTTAGCAATTATTTTGTGATATAAGAGTGTAGAAGATATAAAAGATGAAGTAGAGTAAATTACAAACACGTACTATAATGTTAATGCGTAACGTTTCAATGTGTTTTACATAAATAAGTAAACTGAAAGATGTTGTTGGAAGAAAGTGTTGCACAGTTTAGGATTTTTGTACGAGTCGTATATCCCATTCTTGTAGGATATATAAAAATGCAAGGGTTTTTTAAGGAATAAAAATTTTGTAGTCGTAATTTTTTTTATAGTAAAATACGCTATAAAGTTTTTATTAGCACGGTTTATTTGTCTTTGACGTTGCGAATATATTAATTGATAAATTAAGTTTTCGATTAGATGCGACTCATACATCAGAGTTTCTCTGTACTTAATAATAAAAACAACGTGATATCTCGAAAACCTTGACATCTTTTTTATCTTTTTAAGAGAAAAGATTTATTTTATCTTTTCTCGAAAAGAAAAAAACAGTGCCAAGTACACGTGTCACTTGCTCTTACAAAACTGTACATGTATACACGTAAACAGGGGAAAAAAAGTTTTGCTGTTACTTATATGGCTGCAAGAAAAATTTGCTGAGTTCACTGAATTTTCTGCTTCATCAACAAAAAACGTTTTGTTGAAAAACAACAAAAAATTCATTAGACCAATAACTAATTGTAATAATTAATTTTCTAGCAAATCTTTTTTTCCCGTGCACCAATTTATTTATTCATCGAGCTCTGTTGCCACTTGGATGTTTCAATTTCTCTTAACAACGCGCGCACCGCAAATCATCATATCCTTATTGTGAAGAATATCGTGTTTCTCGAATATATGTAAACACAGTTTGTTTGACTTGAAATTTCCGCTTTCGGAAAAATGTATTGCGCCATTCGCCGTTCAAATATCGGTAGATTTTTCGACATCGTGAATTCCGCGATATCAAACATAAAATTTACCGAGTTTGCGGGAATGTGCGCGAGCACCAAGCAATATTGTTTGCATTTGCTTTGTAGTGGCGACCGAGCGAAATAGTGATACAAGTTAATAAAAATAAAAGTTGGACACGCGCAGAGAGCTGTGCTCTCTCACGGAGCGTATATGTATATATAGTATGTGTATGTGCGCGCGTGAGTATTCGCGCGCGTAGAAGAAATCGAAACAAATTTCGTGAACGAAACTGGTTTCGAATTTCCGCGTGCGGGGAAAAATAAAGCTCCGATGAAAATTCGGGTTACCACGTAACTACGCGAAGCGCAAAAATAGAAATGTATCTCTCTCTTTGTCTCCGCTACGCGTTTCGATTATCTGCAAAAATAAAAAAAAAAGTTAGAGCATGATGATTGAAAATGTATGTCCGTATATGTACATTTCGAGTGTATACATTTTGCGTTTAGGCGAAGTGAAACCGATGCTTGAGGAGGCCGAAGCCAGTTTGAAAACTCTGAATAAAAACGACATCGCGGAGGTGAAGACGATGAGGAGACCGCCGGTGGGAGTGCTCCTGGTAATCGAAGCGATGTGCATTATAAATGACATAAAGCCGATGAAGGTGCGTTCAGCTGTGTGCGCAATTATACGAAACATTTCGATATAATTCCGGTAGCATCGACAGACAAAATCGATTTTATATAGTATCCGAACGGAATGGAACGGAAAATAATATTACGCTCGTAATTTTATGCGATTTCACTTAAATCCTTTTTTTTTTTTTTTTTTTTTTTTTTTTTTTTTTTGCGCTTTTATACACAGCCATTTTAACGTGTATCTCGGATTTGCTTGAAAATCGATCGTTTTGCCTTCCCGGCCGAGATGTTGCTCCTCGGAAAGAAACCGATGACTTTTAATTAGTTTGAAAATAAGCGGAGATTTTACAAAGTGCATCATGGACATTCCTTTCCCTCTTAGCGTCCCGGAAGACTTCCCGGCGAGAAGATATTGGATTATTGGACTCCCGGAACACAGATGCTGGCGGACCCGGTTCACTTCCTGCACACAATGGAGCACTTTAAAAAAGAAGATATTACGGAAGAAATGATCAATAAATTGAGGAATTATATAGAAAATCCCAACTTCCAACCGGCCCAAGTAAACTATTTCTTCGCACACAGATATCCGGTGCGACGGCGGTGGTAAATTGTATTCGCCATTTTTCTTACACGCAAGCAATCGCGCCGACAAAAGACTTAAAACTCAACTATATAACTTTCTTCTCGAGTGTGTCGTTACCTTTCACGGTATTTTTAGAGTTAACGCAGAAAAAAATTAAACGAGCGAACAAAGATCGCAAAGTGAAGTTTAAATTTTCGTTTTGAACCACCGCTTGAATCGGTTACATTTTTAGATTTCAAATTATACAATTTTTTTTATTTAATTAAGTTTACTTTTTTTCCATGCGCGCAAGATGCTTCATGTGTCGAAAGCTTGTTACTCGATGTGCTTGTGGGTGCGCGCGATGTACAACTATTACTTCGCGCGGAAAAAAGTCGCGCCCAAGATCGAGGCTTTGGCAAGAGCCGAGCAAGTTTTGGCCGAGACGGAGAAAAATCTTGCGGCCGCCGTGGCAAAGTTGCGCGAGGTTGAAGAAAGCATCGAGATCTTGCGGGATCGGTTGAAGGAAAAGGAAGCGAGGAAAGCCGAACTGGAAGAACAGAGACAACTCTGCGAGGAACGTCTAGCGCGCGCCGTCAGACTGTGCGTCGGTCTATCAGCCGAACAAAAACAATGGATCGTTAGGGCGGACGATATTAAAGCATCCATAAAAAATGCCGTCGGTGATATCCTCTTATCGTCAGGTACGTGAGCAAACTTTTCTCACTGCCTTTTTTTTATACATTTGTATTCCGTTTTGATTGCATGCACAAAAAACTTGGAAATGTCAATCTTCTCTCTAAATTTTTTGGAGAGAAGTTCACTTCATGTGGAGTTAATATTCACTTTAATAAAGTGAATTTACATACTCTGAGACAAAGAACGAAAAATTCAACTCTTATTTTTAAAGTGAAGCGCGCCAAACTTCACTCCAGCTTAAAGTGAAATCGCCTTCTTGTCTTGTGTCAGCACCGGCGTTAAGTTAGCTGCTTAACATGCAGGCGACGTAATTGATAAATTTATATTGTAAATTTTACAAATGTTGATGTGACAACAAACAAATTCGACAATGAATCCACCAGAGATAAGTCGGTTTATACTTGCATTTAAGTAAAATTGAAAGAGATAAAAGTGGAAGTTTCACTCTTTTCGAATGGCGCTATTTTCATGATTGCTTGGAGTGACACTTCATTCCAAAAGAGCGAGATCTCACACCAAAAAATTTAGAGAGTTCGAAAGCGGCACCGTTGTTGCTATAGTTTTTTCGTTGGCCGATTATGTATTTTGATTCGTTTATAATCGAGTTGGTGCAGTTAAAACGCTTTTAATTATCTCGGTGTTAATGTGCAGACACGCGTGCGTATTCGCAAATGCGATAATTTAGTTTAATAACAATTGATTATTTGTTTTTAGTCGAGAGACGAAGCGAAACATGTCGATTCGTGACATTTGTCGATTGTTCATTAATTTAACAAAATAATAAATAAATTACGCGTAGATTTTCTCGTGTAGAATCTTATGTGAGCATTTCAATGTATTTTATTTTCGAGAGATTTTGTAAATTTTTTTTTTTTAATTTACAATTATTGCATACATACCTTCGAACAAGATCAGTAAGACTTTCGAAACGATCCTGCGAATGACCCGCTAACAAGATTGATGTGACATTTATGACGTAAAGTGTCCCAACCGTTCCAGTAAATTCAATTTTCGCGCTGCGTCTTCAGAATTAAGACTCACAGACAACCGGCGACGCTAACTTAAGTTTATCGGTTGCAATTTCTGGCGCGCTGACCAAAACAAAAACAAAAATTGCAAAACAAAACTCACGTGTGTCACATGTAACATACATTTGTTGAAATATTTTAAACAAACTTTATTTTTTTTATACCGTCCGTTTGTTCTGCTTGTAACAGAAGGAAAGACGCATTTCTTTTCTTGTTGTACGAAGAGAAACATCTTTTATTGTAGGATGATTTGACCAGTGAATAAAAAAAAAAAAAAAAAAAAAAAAAAAAAAAAAAAAAACATTAAGACTTAGTATGCTGTCGTGACGTTAAAATTGACACAATACTTTCAGTGAAAATCTACAAATGTCTCGCAAAAGCGTTTTTTCTTTATATCTATAACCGGCACGTCATTACATTCGATTTATTCGCACAAGTTTAAAGTAAGTCTTGTTTGACATCTGCAATTAGTGTTTTAAGTACATTTTAAATTTGTTTTTATAATTACATTTTTTAAGACATTTCTTTAACAAAATATATAATAAACAACAGATTTGTAAGAATCTATTGATCATTAGAAATTCATTCATTAGTTCATTCATTTAGCTACTTTTTATTTAATCTTATGCCAGACTTTTAATAAAGACTATAAATATATTGTAAAATATTGTTAGAATTGCGTTCTGAAATGTCTGATGTTAGTAATAAAACAGCTTGTTTACAGCTGTTTTATTACTAACATCAGACATTTAATAGCATTCAAGGTTTTCAATAACGATTTTGGAGTAGTAATTTTAAGAGGATGCTGAACCCCGTCCTGTTTTATCAGCTTACTGTGAATACAGTCTTCGGATTTTTGTCGTACTTGCTGCACAAATTAGAAAACGGTTCTCCAAATTAAAAGAAAATAGTCTAAAGACTCACTGCAGGAAATAAATGTTTCTGAAACAAAAACATT
>QVNV01024472.1:0-28225 GCA_014825455.1 Pseudomyrmex pallidus | reverse complement strand
GTATGTTGCACTGATTTCTTAAAGTGACAATAAATGTATTATTTTTTTGTAGGTATGTGGCAAACGTTTTTTGAGAAAATACGAATTAACTGTCCATGAAACAGTTAATTTATCGTTGCGTCCGTACGAATGTGACATATGCAAAAAAACTTTTAAAAAGAAGGAATATATACAACAACACGTTAAAATTCATCTTCCTATTGAAAAACCTTATAGATGTCAAGTACGTTTCGATTGCATTTGTAAAACATATTGCACATTGATTTCTTTAAATGGTAATATATAATGTATAATGTTCTTTTTAAGATATGTGGCAAACGTTATGTGACAAAAAACCGTTTAACTAGGCATAACACAGTTCATTCATCGTTGCGCCCATACGAATGTGACACATGCGCAAAAATTTTTAAAACTAAGGCAAATTTAAAGCAACATGTTAAACTTCATCTTTCGGTCGAGAAATCTTATAAGTGCCAAGTACGTTTTTCGATTGTATTTGTAACCTATATTGCACTGATTTCTCAAAGTAACAATAAATGTGTTATTCTCTTTAAGGTATGTGGTAAACGTTTTTTGAGAAAACACAATTTAATTATGCATGATACAGTTCATTCATCGTTGCGCCCGTACAATTGTGACACATGTAAGAAAACTTTTAAATGTAAACGGGAGATACAGAGACATGTTAAAATTCATCTCTCTCTAAAGAAAGTTCATAAATGTCAAGTACGGTTTTCGATTGTATTTGTAAAATATATGTCGCAATACTTTCTGAAAGTGACAATAAATGTATTATTCTCTTTAAGGTATGTGGTAAACGTTTTTTAAGAAAATACGAATTAACTGTCCATGAAACAATTCATTCATTGTTGCGTCTGTACGAATGTGACACATGCAAGAAAACTTTTAAAAGTAAACACTTGATAAGAAAACATGTTAAAAGTCATGTTTCGTTCGAGAAATCTTATAAGTGCCAAGTACGTTTCTTGATTGTTTTCAAAAACTATATTGCATTGATTTCTAAAGTAACAATAAATGTATTATTTTCTTTAAGGTATGTGGCAAACGTTTTTTAGAAAAATGCGACTTAACTGCCCATGAAACAATTCATTCCTCGTTGCGCCCGTACGAATGTGACACATGCGCGAAAACTTTTAAAAGTAAACACATGATAAGAAAACATGTTAAACTTCATCTTTTGCTCGAGAAATCTTATAAGTGCCAAGTACGTTTTTCGCTTGTATTTGTAAACTATATTGCATTGATTTCTTAAAGTGACAAGAAATGTATTATTCTCTTTAAGGCATGTGACAAACGTTTTTTAACAAAATGGAGATTAACTTCTCATGAAACAATTCATTCATCGTTGCGCCCGTACGAATGTGACACATGCAAGAAAACTTTTCAAAGTAAACATATGATAAGAAACCATGTTAAAATTCATGGTTCTTTTGAAACACCTTATAAGTGTCAAGTACGTCTTTTGATTGTTTTTGTAAAATGTATTGCACACTGATCTCAAAGTGACAATAATGTATATTGTTCTTTTCAAGGTATGTGGTAAATTTTTCGTGTCGCAAATAAATGTGGATCGACATAGAATTGGTATACATTACACATGTGGTATATGCGGTGAAAGTTATAAAACAAAGAAGATTTTTGAGAAACATAAGATGTGTCATGAAGAAAACAATCAGCAAAGAGAGAGAGAGAAAAGAAAAGTTTGCAGAAAACCTTGCAGTATTAGTCATAAAAGGTGTAATAATAGTATAAGTAATAATAGTATAATAACAGTAATGTATATTCTTTTTACACTATGTAATTCATTATGTACATATGTACACTATGTAATTCATTATGTTCAATATTCTTTCATATTGTATATACAAATAGATTTATAATATATATTTATAATATATATTAATTAAGTATAAGTGTAAGTAATAATAGTATAATAACAGTAATTTGTATTCTTTTTACACTATGTAATTCATTATGTACATATGTTCAATATTCTTCCATATTATATATACAAATAGATTTAATAATATATATTTATAATATATATTAATTTTAATACATCACTTTAATATCGCACATAGATATTAAAGTTTATTATTTGTTGCAGGATGTAGTAGTAAATCTTTCTTTATAAAAAGTATCTTGAAATAAATATTGATATTTGACTCAGTTCACATTAGTGGATCCGAAATTACATATTAAATTTAGACGAGATTGCTGATTTCAACAACATGTAAAAGTGCATGTGTGTGTGTGCAAGAATATTTACACAAAAATATAAAATCTCTTAATATCAGAAGATTATATGTACCAAAAATAGACGTAGAATAATAATAAAGAAATTAAAAATAAAGAAATTAAAAACAATAGTGACTATTATTATTGCTATTAATTATATCGTACCCGCTTAGATAAACGTTGACAAACATATGTATGTAAAAAGAAGGTATGTCAGTAGTTGCTCCTACCGGATGCGCACACTCACAGTGTAATTATTTATTTAAACATGTTTTTAAATCTTTATCAGAATGTCTCGTTATATTCTAAATTGTAAATTTCTCAGAATAATGTAAACAAAATCTACCCAGAAAAAACTTTTCTTTTCTCTTTTTATTTAGATCTTCTGCAGAACCATTCTAGAGATTCCAGAGACAGCGTTCTAGAAACAGCTTTTAAGCTAATTTTTAGTTCACTATTGAAAATGTGCTTCTGCTTCCTAAATTTATTTTTAAATTAAGCTTACTAGCAGCAGTTTTGTTTGTGCTGTGTCTTTCTGATAATATGTACAGTGGAGACTCTCGTATCCGAACTAATAAGAAAACAAAAGTGGCCGGGTAAATTGGAATTTTCGAATAATAGTACAATCATTTTCTTTTGCGTTAAAGTTCATTTATTCAAACAAAAATCAACAAAAACTGGTAGGTTGTATCAAAATTTACAATGCGGTGCAATATTTAATTTCATATCTTTTTGGCTGCTAAGTCACATAAGTTTTTTAACATAAGTAACGTTCGGATGATGGAAATACGATAGAATGTTCGGATAACGGGGGTTTGGATGTGAGAGTCTCTACTGTATTTGGCAAGAGAAAAAATATATTTCAACGAATTTAATAATTTTTAACTCTTCTATAGATATTGATAATCCAGCATCACAAATGAACTGCTTCTGAGAATTCTGCGAATATCACGCGCGAGATTTCAGAAGGAAACTCGCCAGATCTGAAACACCCTGTATATTCATAGGGTCCTCATCGAGACCCCGACAGTTAGCTGTCACGGCACGACACGTTAAACTTTCCGCAGAGTAATTTTCCTCGCACTCTCTCTTTCTCTCTCTCTCTCTCTCTCTTGAGAGCGTCGGGGGTGGAGTATTGTTTCTGGAGGCTCGACTAGACAGAGGGTCGAGACTCGACGAGCACTTAAAAACGACGGAGTTCTAACGAACCTATTTGCATTCAATAATGAAATGAACGACCGACTGGGCGAGCGTGCGTATTACGGTTCCCGTCAAAGGACTTCACTTCCATTCACCTCTTTCCCTCTTCCGATTAATAATACAACTTTAATGCGCCAACGTCATTGTCTTACGACGGATGATTCACGATTATCCTTTTTTTCTTTTCGTGCGGGAACTGAGCGTGAATTGTTTGAAAATTAACTATGAAAAAACAGAAACTACTATTTTTGCATCAAGATAGATAATTTAAAAAATTCCTTCTTATAGAACGCGCTCATGTACAACTTATTTCTTTTTTTAAGTGTTTGGTGAGTCTTTTTTTTTCTTTTTTATATCTTTATAATATTTTCTTTTTTTTAATTTACGCATATAGTTTGCCACTGATGAAGATCAAAATTTGTGATTGAGACCTTTGAAATAAAATTTTTTCCGCTTTACACTGACATCTTGTGCTACCTCGTATTTGTGCTCCTTTTTTTTTTGATTTTTTCACGAGGTCTTCAATTTGTTTAATTTGATTTAAATAAATTTTTACGCGATAAAGAATTCATTTCATTAAATCCAGACAAATGAGAATTTAAAAAAAAAACAGATAGAAATATGAGATTTATCGCATGATAGTTTCCGTAACAGACGTGATTGTTTTTGTAACAGATAGAAATTAAACTCAATAAAAAAAAAAAATTTATTATTAATTATTCCAATAAGAGAATATACATATACATACATATATATATGTATATGCATATCTTAAGCCGTATGCAGATGCACGGACTACGAGAGATTACAGCGACGATTACATCGGCGGGAAATCCGATAACGCCGCTGTAATGTAAACGTCGCTCGGACCGAATCCCGCTGCTGCGATTTGTTCGAAAGTAGGACGATTCGATACAGCATTTCCAACATCAATACGATCCACCTTTCTCGAGTCCGCAATATTTTTTTCCGACTAATATAACCCGTGTTCCCTTCAGATATTTCCAATTTTTCGTGACCGCGAGCTCTCTTTCTCTCTCTCTTTTCTCTCTCTCTCTCTCTCTCTCTCTCTCTCTCTCTCTCTCTCTCTCTCTCTCTCTCTCTCTCTCTCTCTCTCTCTCTCTCTCTGACGAAATAACATTCATATCGCAAAGAAAACACCACTTGACTTCTGATGGAAACCACGATCTGAACTACTCTCTGTGTGTATGTATCTACAAAAAAATATTTGTCGCTAGCAGATACGTGACATATGTGACATATAGTATATGCGCAACATTTACTTAAAAAATTGGTAAAACATGAAAAAAACTAGATCTCATTCTTGTTTTAAACAAATGCGAGTGGGACTTATTTGATTATTTAAATCTCAAGGAAAAAATATTTAAGATCAAAAGAATAGTTTTCACGAGACACGTTATATATTATTGACGTGAAAAAAATATTGTATCGCAAATAATATTTTTTACGGTTTTTCCGCCGAATGAAAAATTATGAAAGAGAAATTAAATTTTTCTCTCATAGGATAGATGGTTTTTTAAGTAACTGTTGAAAATGTAAAATGCGCCAGTGCTAACGAGATAACGGGCGTAATATCGAATATTCTAACACCGCAATTTTCTGACGGACGGATTAACCTGTTACATTCGCGGTGCAACGGCGGTAATCCCCGACAGACAGCCATCGCGGTTAATTTTTCGCAGAGAGAAGAGGAGTGGGGTGAAAAAATTCGGCCCGTAGAATATATATATATATATATGTATATATGTACATGTATATAAATGCGGCGAATGCCCCGGCGGAGAGCATCACCCTCGAAACGTAGGTATAACGACAAGGCTAAGCTGCGCCCCACTGGCTGTGTTCCAGATTTTCCGAAAATTCCCGCGGGATCAGCCGTTCTCTCTGTGTACGCGACTGTATAGGGAACTGGACAGTGTAACGCGATGGTCGATACTCGATTTCGCAGAGGATAAAAATAGATTTTTTCTCTGCGTGCGATAATTGAAGCATACTCGTTGCTGTTTCTGCTTCATTTTTATCTCTCTCTCTCTCTCTCTCTCTCTCTCTCTCTCTCTCTCTTTCTCTCTTTCTCTCTCTCTCTGTCTCTATCTTTCTCACTTTTTTGCCGCGCTCTTTCTCCGCCCAGCCATTCTTCTTCCTTTCACATCTGGATTTTTCGCGAGCACTTAGTCCATCAGAGCGCGTTAATAGTTAAGCGGATACCATAATGGCGCGGCCGCGCAATTTCGAACATTGTTTCAATTTCCCACATAAGCGCGCCGCGCGTACGAAAGCAATTTAGTCCTCCATAATAGCCCGGGCCAGTTTGCACTGCCTACGTCGACGGATTAATTGAGTACTTTCGTTCGTTCGCGGCCCCAGCGTCTATAGTCGCGCGTTGAAATAGCTCGGCAGTCTGAATTTGAACTTCATTCACGAAATTTGGCTGCGCACACGCATATGTATGTCACTGACGAATTTCGCGCGAAATATGCAAAACGCAAATGCGTGTGTTTTTTCGATTGAGAGAGTCGTCGCGTGCCGAGAAATTTTATTTCACCAGAAACCAGGACAAACAAAGATTAATAATTATATTTCCATACGAGGTGTGTATGTATGTATGTGTTCTGTGTGAATAGACCATCAATATTCTATTCTTAAAACTCGCGCGTGAATTTAAAGCGTGATTGAACGGATTTAAAATCCTGGCTCTTTAATGTTTTGATTCATATTTTAAGTATGATTGTAGATCAACAAAACACAGTTGGTATTCCGTCGAAATATTTATTTTGTTAAATTGTCTCACGACTATAGACTGTAGTCTTTTTCAATGCAAAAGAAATTCAGTAACTAACAGAGTTCTTGTGAAGTTTGTTTGAGAATTAAAGATGGTTTCTTACGTAATATTTATGTGCGTTGAATGCAAATTTTGTGCGTCAGAAATTGCTTATCATTGCTTATTAAGAAGAGGCCGGAGTGACTTGACAAGACATTATTGCGACATTATTACGACATTATTAAAAATAACTATTTGTCGGTACAGTCTATTAGTCGGTATAGACTATTTGTCGGTACTGAACGGTATGAAAACCGCTTTTTTTTGTTATTCTCTTTTATTTTGTAAAAGAGAATAATAAAAAAAGCGGTGTCTGTTTTCCAAGAAAACATTTGATAAACATAAATATTTTTTTGAATAAATATTGATTACAGTAACCTTAATAATAATTGCACGTAATTTTGAAATGTAAAAGTTATACAGTAAAAATGACAACAGGCACTACTAGAGTACATATATGAGAATGTTACGAGACCACAAGCACATCAGTTGAAAGCCTACAAGAAAAGAATAGTTTGATCTACGTTAGCAGAATCTAATAAAGGTTAGGAAGAACGAGAAAAAGTAATCCGTCTCAGTCTAAATAAAAGAAAGGGCGAACGGAAGACAAGGAACGAGACACAAGAGTTGCATTGTAATGTCTGATTGGTGAAACAGGAAGATTCAGCATCCTCTTAAGGTTTTTGAGATAAACGAAGTGAAATAGCCCGAAACCGACGACCTCGACTATATTCATGAACGTGTTACAGAAAAAGTACATTATTTTCAAAATTTTTAAACAAAGCCATCGGTAAAAAGTTTAAAAATAATCTTTCTTTTTTAAAACTCATTTTTATTTTTCAACGTGCAATTTTTTTTCTCGCCGAGCTATATCAGAACTTTTGAAAACATAGAAGTATAGTCCTTTAAAAACAGGCTGAAAGAACTAGCACTAACACAGATAAACTGAATATACTTCAAAAAGTTTTGGGAGTCGCTGATTTTAAATCTGGTCTTACCAAAATTTAAAATAATGGGTGACGGATGATTATCTAAAAGTTAAATTTGAGAGTCCGTGTTAATTCCTTTAATTCTCAAACAATTTTCAACACCTTTAATTTTATACAGGCTTGTTTAATCTATTTTGAAATGTCCGTAGTCCGTCAATTCTTGTAAAAAAAAAAAAAAAACACAGTTGACGTGAAATTTCGGTCAAAATATTGTTTAGTTTTTTGAGAAAAGCCATATTCAGCGTTTGAATCGTGTTTGCAATTTAACAGAATGTACAAATATTTTAATACACGTAATACTCGCACATGTTTTTGAATTTTTATTGGCCTACAATTAAAATTTTGAATTAAATGATCGAAACGTTCCACAACATTTATCTACATTATTAATTCAACTACCTACAACTGTAGTCCCGGCTGTAAAGGTCAATTTTGATTATTAAAATTTTGAATTGTGGAGCTAACAAATACATCATTTACATTAGTAAAAAATATTGTAACGCTAAATTACTGTCTTACATCATATCAAACAGCTATAAATCTGTAGCAGAATTATGTTTTATCGATATCTCGGATAAGCTCGGGTATCGCGCAACAGAGGCGCTCTGCCTATTGTTTGCTTATTAGGTTTCGCTTGTCTCCGGGTTCGAGTTAGCGATTGCGTTCGAATATATTCGCGTAATTAAATTCCGGCCGTTTGGTTGGCCAGTTGCGTATTATTGGGTCAGCGCCGAGGAGAGGATATCTATTCTGAGAAGTCCTTTCTCCCCCTCCCCTTCCTCCTCCCCTCTAACCTATGCAAATGAAGAGTAGAGATGCGGATAAACATCCCTCGTCTCGTCTTGCCTCATCTCTCGTCACCTTCGCGAGAGCGGCATTATTATTCGTATCGACTGTAACACCTCGCCTACAATCTATCCGACGCGTTGTCTCTCTGGATTAATTCCGATCTATCCTCTCTCCGTGTACCCACTCGTGTATTCATTGTGTATATACATACGTACCTGTTTTCTTCAAACACGAAGCTAAATTTAATCGCCATACGCAAGTACGTCATGGCGTATTTAAACAAACATGTGTGTTTTAATAAATTTATTAATAACTCTTTTTTGTTAACAATTTGCGCGTGTTACATAAAAACACAAACACTTGCAAATTTTACTAATTGAGATAATTAATTGAGAAACGGAGAGCAAATTTTAACTATATACACGCGTTATTTTTTTTATTTTTTTTTTTCTGTACATTTCTGTCATGGATTTTGAGTGAGAAATATTATGTCGTTGTCCAGTTTTATAACTGGCACTCTATCATTGCTTGTGTATCGATCATACGTATATTGTTAAAACGTAACGGACCACTGCAGCTGTCTCTGTGAAAAAAATTAAATGCATCGAGTGCATATACACACACACACACTTGTTACATGTATATGTACACTTTGTATAATACATTCGAAGGAAGAGTTGTATAACTTCGCATTGGCATACAACAACGAACGCGGATATGAGTACGTGTATATACATAACGTTTCTGACGAGCTTCTGGGCTTGAGATGTGTGTGTGTGTGGGCGCGCGTTGGCGAAGTTGAATCTAACGAAGCCGAGTGGGGCTGTTGACTGCAAAAGCGAATCCGCGTAATAATGCAACACGGTGCACGACGCTGTTCCGCGAGATCCACCGAGGATACAAGCCGGAAACCGCAATTGAAGGGAGTTCACCCGAAAGACGATGTACGGAAAATATGACATATATATTATAGCTACCTATGTATATGTACGCTCTTCTATGTATCTATTATAGTTTGCATTTCTCGTGTGATGTATATATAGGTATACATTGTACGCGCATTCTTCGGTCTGACCGTGCATTTTGATTTTCTCCTCGAAATAATTTCTGAGGTTAGACGAAATGTGGGACTCTTTAAAATGCGGAGAGATGAGAAAATTTGGTTAAAAAAAAAAAAAAAAAAAAAAACAACGTAAATAGCGTTACAAAACGTTAGAAAAACATGAAATTATTTCTAATTCTCTTTTTAAAACCTCCTTTTTCATAAGGTCGTTATAATTTGCGTCTCTTTGTGCAAGAACAGAGTTTTTCATTTCGAGTTTCCCGGATGCCACGTCAGAATGATGTGTTTGCGAGGCGAAAACTTTTCCGCGAGCTTCATTCCGCTAACGATGTTCGAGGGCGCGAAAAATGTATATCCTTTCACTCATTAAGGCAGTATATCTTTGTGCGCGTCGTCGAGTTGACGCACAAAAAAAACACCGAGATCACGGCTAATTGGTTTTTAAGCTTTGCAAAATGCAATCGTTGCCAAAGCATTCGTTATGATTTTCGCGAGACAATTGTGGAAAAAGATGGTTCGCAAGCAATGTGTTTCACAATGCGGTGCAACATCACACAGGAAAATTACGCGCGAGTATGAAAATCACGCACTGAAATTTCATTTCAGAGCGCTTCGTTTCGCTTCGGGTTTAACTTGCGGTACCGCGAATTTGAGAAACTAAATTTTCACAAAGTTATCAAACTGCAGAAACGACAGAATCTTTTATTGTGATTCAGAGTCAACTAATTTCATCAATGTACGTTAATTAATTTCGCGCTCTGTTTGACAAATTTTTTTTTTTCTGCTTTTTACAGTTCTTCAACTTTACTCCACGTTTTTAATGATATGTATTTTAGAAGCGAATAAATCCTTTCTTGCTTTGATATTCCGTCGCGATCGATCTGGACCTTTAATTTAATCCGATTGTTACGCGCACAAGAGAGAACCGATCGGACGATAATTGGTATTACTCGAAGAATTTCCAATCCCTGAGTTTCGTAATGGCCGCGCTCGCGAGTTAATCGATTTACGAGACGAGTCGTAAGAAGGATTAAACCGGGTCCGAGCTTAAACACGTCATTGAGCAAATCGCCTATCAAAACACGTCGTGTCTCGGTGGGAGGCGCGCGCGCGTCTTCGACGTCTTCTCGATCGCACCGAAATCGGTATCAATGCGGTCGTTTCTGTTTGTCGTGAGAACTCCCTTATTCGCCATTCGACATCTCTCCGTCGTTCCGCACGCGCGATTTATTGATCCACGCACAATTCCACCTCGGAGCGACGGCCAACTTCAGCTTCCGTCCGTCTCCTGTCCGGTTCAGTTCACCGTCAGGATTGACGCGCGTACCTACTGCGTAATAGTCATGACTTTTAAGTCCTAGAATGTTGGTAGAAATAAGATATGAAATAAGATAATAATAGAGTTTTACATTTAACATACAGAAGAGTGATTTTGTAAAATGAGAACAGTATAAAGTTACATTTTATATCGCACTTATTTTCTTGCAAAAGAGACATTTAAAACTATAATTTATAAACATATATACAAAAAGAAATAATGTTGAATCAGCATCAGTTTAATTGAAATATATCCTGTTGATGCAATATCAAATTATTGCACACAGCAGATATAATTGCTTTGAGAATCTAGATATTAAATTAATCGCAATTGAATGATAACTACTGAACTATTTCTTTTTGCAGCAGTCGACTTTAATTGAAGCATCTCTATTTTTTTTCTGTGTAAAAGAAAAGTAGAAAAAAGTAAAATTACATCAGAATGTTTATAAATGCGAAAATCAAAGAAAGAAGACATTTTAAAACGATTATTTTTTTTCAGAATTTAGGTGAAATAATTTTATAAATAATGGAAAATAAGATCAACATAAGGCAAAACATAGACCGGCCCAGTGGCCTGAGTGCGAGAGCTGTGAGTGGGAGGTCCTGAGTTCGAATCCACACCGTCGGATTTTTCCGGGCCGGTCTCTTTCAAGTCGAGTTTATCGATTGAAAAGAGAACTGAATCAGGCCTCCAAATCAGCTTAAATGAATCGTGGATATAGAAGTGAAATGTTGAAAAATATTGTAACCCTGAGGGGAATCAATTCAAACTTCCTTTATCCTTTATAGGGCAAAACACTGGTTGTCCGTGTACCTTTACAGAAAAAACGTTCAACTATTTAGCGTAACGTACGAAATCACGTTCAACTTGACCGATAACGCTAAAAATTGAACGTATAACGCTGAATATTGAAAATTTATGGATAAGTTGAACGTGATTTCGTACGTTACGGTCAATAGTTGAATGTTTTTTTCCGTAAAGGTATCCCTTCTGTAAAGGCGAAACACTGGTTGTCCGTGTACCCTTACAGAAAAAACATTCAACTATTGACCGTAACGTACGAAATTACGTCCAACTTAACCGTAAATTTTCAATATTCAGCGTTATACGTTCAATTTTGAGCGTTTACGGTCACGTAGAAAGTGATTTTGTACGTTACGCTGAAGTTGAACGTTCTTTTTATAAGGAATGAAGACCATGGTTTGTTTAAATATTACAGTTATCAAATGTTTTAATTTCTGTCGGATTTTCTTTGGTGACAATTTGAATATAAAAACATGAAAACTTTAAATTTTCACATAAAACTAATGGTTACGATTACTCCGCAAAAATTAACTAAATTCATAGTTTTTGTCTAAATTATATAGATATATAATAGAAATAATTTATCTATATTTATAATGTTTATATTTAATATATTTTGTTTTGTATAAAAGAGAGACAGTTACTTAACTCTTTTTGGCACAAATTTTTCTATCCAACAGATTTTCCTAAAAACTTGCATCCGGAGATTTTTCGGGTCGCTGAATACAAATCTGAAGTCAGATTTTCAAAATTCAAAATGTTTATTTGTCCGTCATATTATTATGTATCCGCCATTTTGAATTGTGGAATTTTAACTCTAGATTCGTGATCAGCAAAAAACGTAGAATTCATAGTCAATCTATACATGTTTATAGAAGATTATTTCTCTCACGAATGAATTTTTTCTGTTAAAATAAAGTTTTTTTATTTTTCATGACTTTTTTGGTTAAAATAAAAAATATATTATCTTTTACTATTAACATTTGGATCTTAAATATCAAAAACTCTTATCTAGTAGAAAATACAAAAAAAAAACTCATCAAAATTGATGAATTAGTACGTTATATATATCACTAAAACGGATGAAAGGAAGGTGACAAGTATATTTGCCACTGTGCCGCAAAGAGTTAAAATGTATAATAAAGTGTCTAGTAAATATTTGTATCTAGAACAATGTTTGAATATGTCGACACATTTGTGTGCTCTATTATATATTCAATCTGTAATAAATTATATTACACACAGCTAATATATTATTTCTCCAGGGAGAGAGAAAGAGAGAGATTTACATACAGTACAAACTTGTGTGCACTGTATAAATAACGCGTGTACACACAATTCACGTATATTAGTAAATTCACTAATTTTGTCAAGTTGACAATCAACCTGCAGATTTGTTAAAGTAATAGTAAATTACAACGTTAATAATAAAATACTATGGATTTATTTACTGTATAAATCACACACATCCATATTTGATTTCCGATTTCCCGTTTTTAATCGAAGCTTTGACGAGAGTGTGTAAGTGTAACAATAACTACGGGGCATTCGCGTGTACAAATAGCTTGCAAAAAAAAATTTGCCGGAGCTTAATGACGCCGTAGTACTCGCAATTTATTCAAATCTATGCTAACCGACATTATGGCCCGTGCGCGCTCTTCATTCAAATTGCCGGTAAATCATATCAGCGGCAATTTACATGCTGGGATCCTTAATTCACTGTCTTTATTACCGAGCCGACGCGACGGCCTTTGTCGTTACGATCATCTCTCGCGTTCACCCCCCCCCCTTCCCCTCTCTTCATGTTTCCGCTTCTGATCCAACATTTTAATTCGTCAGAAAAAAAAAGAAAGTAACTTTGACGAGATTCATCGCCAAAGTTACTTTACGTCGAAACTCTCTATTAGTTTTTATTCGATCATGTTGTGTAGTTTTTCAATTACATTTTTCTCGTTTTTATTTACAGACGAATTCTATTTCTCCACATATGTATTTGCCATTAGGTTAATAAAACTTCCTCGCTTTTTTCTACAGCGTGAACTAAAAACCGAAACAAACGAACGAGTTTCCGTCATGCAGTTTTTATATTATTTTTATATAATTGTTGTAATTTGTGCGTGTATATTATTTCTTCTATTTATTTTATTTTGTGCGCATTATATGTACCTCACCTCATGCAACTAACGGCTATTTATAATTAGAAGTTTAAGAAATAATATAATATAAGTAATGAATCCCAAGACGGAAGATAAAGAGCTTAGCGAGACACGATAAGGAGACTCGAAACTGATCATGTGTCATAAATAAACTGGGCAGGAAATTAAACTAAATAAACAAATCTGAATCACACTCACGAAAAGAAATAAGGAACAATGAGCTCTCACTCACGGATCACGTGCTCGCCCTAGCCTTCGCCCTTCAAAGAGGACCGCCATAAAACTCGAGAGGCGAAAACCGTCGCGCGATCATAAACATGTCATGTTAATGTAAACTAGATGACACATGCATCGACACTTAAATCTTAATAATCGATGGCACTACTGATCCGGAAACTACGTCACGGGTGAGATTGCTCGTCTCCGAGACATTCACGAATAAGAGATCGATAATTCGGTAGAGGTCAAGGAGGGGATAATTAAGAACAAATCAAATGATAGAGATCAAGGAACCCC
Source organism: Pseudomyrmex pallidus (assembly GCA_014825455.1). Taxonomy (NCBI): domain Eukaryota; kingdom Metazoa; phylum Arthropoda; class Insecta; order Hymenoptera; family Formicidae; genus Pseudomyrmex; species Pseudomyrmex pallidus. The sequence goes on along the minus strand of QVNV01024472.1, from coordinate 14,289 downwards.
CACTTCCTGATCCCCGATAAAAACCCCGGATCCTGGATCTGGAGCGCAAGTCTCTGAGCATTTTCTTCTGACAGTCTTGAGAATAAATCGCGTAGTCCTAAGCATTGCGAACGTATATACTTATACTTTGTATCGTGATTGTAGTTTTGTGAATAAAATAAAGATATTTGTGAGAATTGTTGTTGTCGATTCTTACAATTTATTTCCTCATGTTTTTCTTTCTATTTTTATTTCCTTCGCAGCGTTGCAATTTACTTCGCGTTTATGGTTTCTTTTTTCGGGCGATCACGTGTTCTCGATTGGCTTCATCGTTTCGGTTTTATCGTTTCGCGTAATAACATACTTTCGTACATGCACCTATAGGTTAAGTGCGTCTGTTTTCATTCTCTTATTCCGAATAGCTTTGCATTCGGAAAATGAACCTTCGGTAACTCGACGCGCTTTATCATGCGCGGCGTGTTTCGCGATTCGCGCCGATTCGATGCTATTAGGAATTTAAATATTGATCTCCATCGGCGTTTGTAATGGAACTCCAAAAGCCTGGGGATCGAAGTATATATACATACCTAACCTCTATATACTCTCGACGGATGCAACGGCGCGCGGCCGGCCGGCCATTTGGAATCGCAGATCAAAGTTACCGGTTAACTGAGTTAACTCGCGAACGCGCAAAGCTATGTCGGTCGCACCAGACGGCTGGCCCCGCTATATCCACCGCGATTCATTACGAACTTGGACGATGTTCACCGCGTTCTAGTGTATTACGTAGCACAGTGACCCGTCGGAACCGCTGCTGTTTCGAGACATTTTGCGAGCACTCGCCGTTTTTGCGAAAGTTCCGCGCTTATACGACTCGCGGCATGATACATCGCTCGAATAGTATCTGGCGCTTGTTTGTCTACATTGGGAGGGAGTTTATCGCGGGCTCTTGTGCCACGACGACGTCTGCTCGATATAATCGAATGACCGAGTGGATGAGCGGGGCGTGCCGTATTCTTACGAAACTCATCGCGTTGTTCTTTGATAAAATTATTATTAACCTTGTTTTTCTCTTTATTATTATTTATATAACGAGCATTTATTATCTTAACAATAAGTAGAAAATATCGACAAGGTCTGTTACGTGTTCACAAAGGATCTTAAAATTTATTAATAGATTAACATAAAGTTAAAAAATTGACTGTTTGATTCTTATTGACTTTCAATATGAAGTCTAACAGTCATTATTACATCGCATGATAGACTTTTAATGTAAGATTTTATAACTTTATACTATAACATCGAGATCTTCATTTATAACTACGTTTTTTGTGAAATGGCGTGATCAGTTACCCTATATATTTTTTTATACACTGAAAAAGGCTCAAGTAAGAGCCGAAACGTTTGTATTTTTAACTTTATGTTAATCTATTAATAAATTTTAAGATTTTTTGTGAGCTCGTAACAGATCTTGTCGACATTTTCTACTTTATTGTTAAAATATAACGAGCGAGTTTATTATATATTAATTTATGTTAGTAAAAAGTTGCTTTTCGCGACATTACTTTTTGGTTTGGATATGTTTGTTTGTGACGGGGATTTGTGTGGTTGCGATGTGCTGTGTGACCGATGTGAGTCAATATGATAATCTGCCAATTATCAGTAAATTTTTTTATACAATTCTTACATATAATTGATTACCTTTTCACTTTTAAATTATTTATAATCAATTTGTTTATTTAATAACTTACTTTCTGACCTGAGTTGACTTTTACTTTTTTGACTTTATTTATTATTTCTCTTTGACAAAATTGATTGATTTATTAATACTATAATTACTATCTCTTGTTTGAAAGTAATGCGAAGACGACTGGTCTGTTGATAACCGTTTTTCTTCGTTTATCCTTACGTTGACTTCTCTGGGTCGCGACATTTTGTGACTGTCTGGTTTTCGACCGTTACAAGGTGTGTGTTATATAAATAAAGTGCTCGTTATATAAATAAAGTTTACAATTATGTTTTCCATTAGCTCGATAAGAGACATTATCTCTTTGTATTATATTCAACTCTTGTAAAGAATTTTTGTTTTTGTAGTATGGCTGAAGATGATCGAAAATATACTTGATCGAAGCGTCTGTAGTTAATTAAAAAAGATACATATGTGTTAATATTATTATTTACCTTGACCTACACCTGTGAAATTAAACGGCATATTGGTCTTTTATTTTTAATTTATATTATCACTTTTATATGTTTATTATTTTATTTTATTAATTATTATATTTATACATAATATATGCAAATTGCTACGACGATAGGCAATTGTGATGTCAATAAATAATCAAGCGGTTAAATCCGCTCTCACCTCATTTGACTTTAACCGTCTTCATTTGTAACTTTATTTAACTCCTGAAACATCGTGGGGGAGTTTGCTTTATCGAGAACGTTAACTTTGCAAGCGGATTTATCCCATTCAAAATTACACCAATTATACATTCTCAAAAGACAGACACCTTGCTTTCAAAACTTTCGCGCTATCAAACGATTGAGTCGAGTTGCAAAGGCGTCGATATTAAATGAATTGAGTCGCGGTTTCAACGCTGCTGCGAACATCAATTCCCACTTCCGAACGCGATAACTTCGAAACACGTATAAATTCTAGATTCCGCTCTCCACTCGGCCGTTTAATTATTTGGTAAGGTTATTACAAACTTATTCAACCTCACATAGCTTTCTCTCCAAGCTAACGCGCTTAATCCATAGGTTATATTCTCTCTCTCTCTCTCTCTCTCTCTCTCTCTCTCTCTCTCTCTCTCTCTCTCTTTTTCTTGACTGTTCATCTTCTGTTTCCGCGAGCGGTTACCTTTCGAATAAACATAGTATCCTAATGCGCATTCATAAAAATATATTCTTAATGAATGTGTTAATTTAAGAATATATTTTAAAAAACAAACACATTCCGTTTTTATTTTAATTAATAACACGTGTAATCTCTAAAAAATAAATTGCGCTCTATCTAACACCATCCCGTATTATCCTTCGGTAAAGAACAGCACCGTGGCAATACACATTGGCGAATGAAGTGGGTGAACAAAACACTCGTCGGCAGCCTCGGCTGTGTTGTTATTGATATCCAATATTCAACACGAGCGAGAGAGAGAGAGAGAGAGAGAGAGAGAGAGAGAGAGAGAGAGAGAGAGTCCAGGCTAACGTATTCCATCAGTCAGCCGTCATTGCCATCGGTTTTCGCTCCCAGAATTGTGCAGATAATATTTCCACTTTTGGAGTAGAGAGAAAATTTGAATAATTTAAATATTCCATCCAGTAAGAAGTTTTTATTTCCTCTGCGTTTTTCGAGTATTCTAAGAAGTCATTTCAATCATTTACAAGATCATCAAGTTTATATTAAAGAAGTTTCGAAGCTTCTATCTATATGTGAAAAGGGGTGCGAAATACCTGGGACACGTGCTGTCACACACACACATACACACACACACACGGTCACATCGTGGTCATAAAACCACCGTGAGGAAAAATATGGCGAGTGTAGCAATCGGCATCCGTTGCTCGTTTATCCCGGACGCGCGATCGGATCACGCGCATCAATATTTACTCACGTCCCAGACGAATGACTGCGAGAATGCGTATTCATTGACGTTTCTCGGCAGAATCACCTCGTTCTCTCTTGGCCGTTCTCTCGTGGATCGAGCACCCTCGTGCGGATGTTTCTCTCGAGTGAGAGAGAAAAAAGGAGAGGATAGGCGGAGCGAAAGACGAAGAAGAAACGAACGAGCGCGACTTATCACCCGGCACGGTACGTGACGACAATACTTGTCGATTTCGATTCTCATCGTCCTTTTTTCGATTTCAAGAACCGGTCGAACGCGCGCCGATCTGTCAGAATACAAGATTACATGACGCGTGTTATACAAGTGGGGATATATATTGCGATTTTGTAGTCGCGGTTAATATATTTATTAATGTTTATTAATATACTATTTAATTATATGTTAACATTCGAATTAAGAAATAAAAGACATATTTATTTAAAGAACGTTTATTTATAAATTTAGATTTAGTGTAATGCTGTAAAAAAATTTGCGTAAATAATATATGTTAAAAAATGTGTTATGTATTTTTGAAACTTCTTTGTTTTATGCGATTTTACTTGACACGTACTTTGAAAGTAAAATAAATAAGTAATAAAGTAAAATACATAAGTAGATGATCAAAGAACAACAACACTTTGGAAAAGATACTTCAGTTAATTAAATATTGAATTGTGTGTCTCAACTTTTAAAGTCAGACTTAAGGTTCCGGTGTCACGTTAAGTCACATCAGCCATTTCTCCGGATATACCCAGATAATCCTTCGCAGCTTTGGTAATCCTCCGAAACTCCGTATACCTTGATATATAAGTAGACAGATCCACAGGGATAGGTCCGCGCTTCTTGTATATTTCGTAGGATCGAAAAGTTCACCCGGAAATCTGTCGCGCGATTCGAAGGACAGAAAAAGAGAGAGAGAGAAAGATTATTAATTAAAGCCAAATTCATAAAAACATACGCGAACAGAAGTGATCTCACAGTGTTGTTATTCTGCAGCAATAAAAAATCAAAGAGCAAGTGAAGGAAACAAAACTCGTGTGTGCTCATCTTGCTCTTATAATATTCCACATTTGGTTTAAATACATTTGATTTTTTGTACAAATAAACGAGACGATTATAATTCCAATTTTCAAACAATTAATTAAAAAAAAATTCTTTGACAGATAAAGAAATATGCAAAAAAAAAAAAAAAACCAATGACGGATATAGCGCGAAGCGACGAGCTCATTTTGTCATATTCTCTGCAAAATTTTCTGAGAGAGAGAGAGAGAGAGAGAGAGGAAGTGCAGCGGGATGGCAATCATGCTGTACGCGACGACAAATCCCTTGATGAACCCAACAAAAATAACGCGGGAAATATCGCGGCCGAAGCTCGTGACAGAGAAGAGCATCAGCATCCTCGTAATCGAGTATAGTGCTTTACATAGCAAACGGAACTTTCTATTCTGCGACATTCTCTCGCCATCGATTTCGCTCATCGGAATTGAGAGCTCATTTTATTTTACACAAGAGATGAAAAATATTAGATAGAAATTCTTTTTATTAATTAATCGCAGAGAGAAAAGTATATTGATTAAACTTTATGTTTTTTTTATCCAATTAAAAACTGAACGGTGTTGTGTCTCTAAATTGAGAGGTGTGCGAATAACTCTACAAGTTTAATAATGTAAATAATTAATACATTGAAAATTTTGTCTTGCAAAGCAGATTGAGTCGCAACAACATCCCACGGGTAATCTTGAGAGATTGAATCCGGTCGCGTTTTTCTACCAGCGGACCCACGTGTCTCTCATGAATACGATTGTGAAGGCAGTGCGCAGTTGTTCTTATCGTTATCAGCGGTCCGGCACTCCTCCCAGGAGCATCGCGAAACAGAAAGTTCGCTAACCATCCGAGCACGGAAACGGATTTCGAAGATCTCTCCAAGGGGAAAATAGTCGTCTAAATTAATCTTCTCTCTCCCAGATTCTAATCTAAATATCGAATAAAACAAAATAAAAATTGGTTTTTTTCTTCTCCTTTCTCACTTTAGATTCTTTAAGAAGAAAATTTCTAAAATGTATATATTTTGATTATTTAAAAACTTTTAAAAACAACTTTATTTAAAAACATTTAAATAAAGTAAATTGAGACATGTCTTCAGGTTCGAAGTAAAATTCAAAAATGATAATGTAGTTGAGCAGCTTTTATCACACGACTTTCTTTAAGAACTTTCAATATTTTAATTTTTGACATATAATAAGCACAACACCGTCAACTACTCACTTTCTGGGAGGATTGTTAATAGTTAATCCACTGAAGATGGCTATAGAATAAAGCCGAAACGTTTGGATACAACAACACTTTGTGTAGTACTTTTTTATCGCACAATATCCTGCAATTGGTTCAAACTGCTCAACTACATTATCATTTTTGAAAAACATTTAATCTCGAATTAACTGGAAATAGTTGAATTTCAAAAAAATGTGTAATTATGCACTTTTAAAAACTGATTACAAGATAACATTTCTCAGAAATTTGTTCTCTGCTTTTTGAAGTTCAATTTCGCAAGTGCTTTTTGCCAATCGAATCTTGATGTCGGACTCGTTCTCATTTCGTCGGATCAGCAAGGAAAGATACCGACGTCGAGAGCATGCAAAGCGCGGTTTACAAATGCGCATTTTACGATTCTCCGCCATTCCTTTCTGCTTTCCTTGCAAGACACGGCAGGCGGCGTCGATGAACTTCCCGCGCTTCTCTGTGATATGCACCAGGGATCGCCGAGACAGTGAAATATGGACAAAACAGAGCAGCCGTATATGCGATGCGGAAAGTGGAAACAAGCAGAATGTTTGGACGTAACATGTGTACATATACGATAAGAAGCGCAGCCACAATCATTCACTACAAAGTAACAAATAAAAATATAGCAACAAATAAAAGTATTACAACAAATAAAATTTAAGTCCATTTCTAGATATAATAAGATATCTTTAGATTTTGTGTATAAGAAAAAAGACCGGGACTAGCTGTCACACTGAGTTTAATTGTCACACATATAATATCTTACTATTGTTTTATGTAAAGAGAAGCATGTGACAACTCTAAATATGGAATAAGTTATCAAAGGACTGCGCTATTTTTTTTTATGGAATTTGAGTTTTGGTGAAAGTAGCTGAAAATTTAGTTTAAAATTTAATATATGACAACATTAGATGGCGAGCTAGACATTCATTGTTTCAATATTGTGAATGAGAGTACCATCTATTGCATAATGCAGTTTTTAAACACAATTAGTCAACTTACCCCATTAGTCAACTAGCCCGGGTCTCTCTTCTACATGTCTTATATGGGTACACTAGACGTCATAAATGCTATAACAGTTAACAGCCCAAAAAGATTCTTTTTGAAAAACATTTTATACATATATATTCTGTCGAGGATTTAATTACGTCGAGAATTTATTCACGAATTTTAGCAAAATACAATAACCTACGTATACTTGAATGTTTTTAGATTTCTCTGCTAGTGTACAGAGCTTATATATGCTAGAAATATAATCATCAGTAAATTTTTGTGACAAAAATGCACTATAGTAATTGAATTATTACTAGCCAGCTGAACTGACATAAAAAGTCCGTCACAAATGTCACTTAGCAGCTACGCTAACTTAACCTTAGTTAGCGTACCTAGTCGGGTAGCTGGCGCTATCTCTCGGGACCGAGTCGAACTAAAACAAGCATAAATAACATGAGAGTTACTGTTACTGGTATTGGTCGACATACTATTTCTTCTTTCCAATACGCTAAACGATAAAATAATATTTTTTCAATGTTATTATCAAGCAATTTCTTAAATATTTTATTCTCATATAGTAGTATTTGTATACTCACTGGAATAAAAGATCTCTGCTACTTCCTTTATGTACAATAAAAAAAAAGATTAAAAACATATTGTCCGTTGAGATTTGACGTTGAGATTTGTATATACACTTTAATATTAAGTTTAAACAAAATATGCAAATTATACTTACTGTAATATTTTCAATTTCTGCATCAGCTAAAGCTTCGGCCATTGCCGCGGCTCCCGAATCGGCGACAGCATTTGCTTTCACAAGAGCGTGCACAATTACCAAAGATAATGGCAATAGCCAGAGTCAGAAATAATGAACGCATTTTTTGTTTAGTAAAATTGCTTACTAAAATTCAAGTTTAACTTTACTTGAATGTTTTTTTATTTTTTCGCTGGTGCACAGAGTCTATTAAAACTATGATCAATAAATTTTCGTGACAAAAAAATGCACGATTTTTTCATAAATATCTTGATATAAAAAACATTTTTATTTTACACTAAAACATACGTCATTAATAGCTACTATATCATCATTTGTTTATTGCGTACATATTACATGGTGATATTTAAAAAACAATGTTTCTTAAAACGTGAGTAAAATAATCATATTTTCAGAAGATAAACTACTTACTTTACGATTTTTATGCGTGAAAGATAGAGCATATATAGATAACAATAACTTTTTATCAGTAACACAATAAAATCTACGAACTATAAAAACTTATGGTGGCACAATATACGTTCCATAAAAATATTATATTTTAATATTATGAGATAAAAATGTTTTTTTTTTATACCAAGATTCGCGTTTATTTGAAAAAATCGTGCATTTTTTGTCATGAAAATTTATTGATAATCACATTTTTAGCATATATAAACTCTGTGCACTAGCGGAGAAGTAAAAAACACGTGCAAGTAAAGTTAAACTATAATAAAGACAAAATTAAGGTTAATGTCGAGTTAAAAACGGTTGTACAACTATATTTAAAATTAAACGTTTGCATAAAATTTGTGATTGCGAAACGTTTCTACTCTTAATCGAGTCTTCTTCAGTCGCGATCGGATTGCATAAATGAAAGAAGAAATTACATTGTTATAAAAATAAAATTGACCGTAGATGCGGTGTTAACTATACGGTTAACTGTACGGTAACTACGGTTAACACCGCATCTCTACGGTCAATTTTATTTTTATAACAATGTAATTTTATCTTTTCTTTATGCAATCCGATTGCGACTGAAGAAGACTCTATTAAGAGTAGAAACGTTTTGCAATCACAAATTTTACGCAATCGTTTAATTTTATATAGTTGCACAACCGTTTTTAACTCAACATTGATCTTGATTTTGTCATTGTTACTTATATAACAAGCGTCTATTATCTTATTTTATAAAGTTAAACTATCTTGAATTTTAGTGGGCACTAAACAAAATGCGTTCATCATTTCTGACTGTGGCTATTGCCATCATTTTTGTCTTAACAATTATGCATTCTTCTGTGGAAGCAAATGTTGTCGCCGATCCGAAAGCCGCGGCAATGGTCAAAGCTTTAGATAAAGCAATAGATATAGTAATAGTAAGTAAAATTTGCATATTTTGTTTAAACTTAATATTAAAGTGTGTTCCGTCAAATCTTAACGGACAACATGTTGTTAAATATTGATAATAACGGATCATCATTCTCCGATCAACTTGATATTGTCAAGGATCAACTTGACATTGTCCTGAGTGACTTGCAAAAAGTTTTAGCCGTCGCTCGGAGTTTATTAAAAAGTTATTAAAAAAAGTTTTGTAAATGAACTTGTTTTTCAATCCCATGTATATTTTCTTTGTGTTGTGTAGGCAAGGGAGAGCCTCTCGCAGGGGGAAGGGCTTTGCCCCTTCTCTTGCACCCCCTCCGAAAAAAATAAGGAATGACTTCTGATTACATTCGCTTCATGTCAACAGTGATTTTTTCGAGAAGCTAAATATCAAGCAAAACTGCATGAAAATTCACAAATATAGAAAGTAATAAATAAACAATGACGGCAATGAATAGTGGATTCAGAAGAAATAGTCAAATATAAATACTAGGTAATATGCAAAACATGACAAGCTCGGGAGGAAGGGCAGAGGGAGGAGCAAAGCTCCCCTGCCTACATACTTACAATACGAAGAAAATGTACATGGGATTGAAAAATAAGAATTCATTTACAAAACTCTTTTAGGTACTAACTTTTTAATAAACAACGAGCAACGGCTCGTTATTAAAATCATTTCCAAGTCACTCAGGACAATATCCTTGACAACATATGTGAAGCTCAAGTTGATCAGAAAATGGTCCGTTATTGTCAGAATTTATCTAAATACTATATGAGAATAAAATATTTAAAAGATTGCTTGATAATAACATTTTTTTTTAAAAATATATATTTTATCGTTTAGCGTTTTGGAAAGAAGAAATAGTGTGTCGACCAGTATAGTAACCAGTAACAGGACCTATACATATGATCGATGTGTAATATATCCGACAGAATTATAATTTTAACATGTGAGCACAATACATTTGGATCTATATAAAAAGAAATAAATATATAATCTCTGTATCAGTAAAATATTTTGTGGTTTCTGTATAAAATATATTAACAACCATAATAACACCACTTCTTGTCTCCTTTTCACCATCTACACATTTTTGAAAACTATGAAATAAAATTTAGTAGCAGTTAAGACCGGCTAGTAATAATTCAATTACTATAGTGCATTTTTGTCACAAAAATTTACTGATAATCATGTTTCTAGCATATATAAACTCTGTGTATCAGCGGAGAAATCTAAAATATTCAAGTACATAGGTTATTTTATTTTGCTAAAATTCGTGAATACATTTTTGAAGTAAATAAATTCTCGACGGAATATATATACATAAAATTTTTTTTGAAAAGAATCTTTTTGGGCTATCTTTTTATTAACTAGTAGAGCATTTATGACGTCTAGTGACACGTATCATGCGTACAAAAAGCGCAGGCAGCACAACGCGCTTGTTCGTTAAGAGGATGCTAAATATATATCAACAGACAATGCAACTTTTATTTCTTGTGTTACGACATATATATACATACACTTATTTAAAAAAATTACACACAAATAAAAAACAATATTTAATTACTTAAAATAATTGATCAATTTTACTATTTTTGCACCAGATAGAAACGATAGCAAAACTTTCTTGCCGAATATGATTAGAATCTACATAAAAAACTTAAAAAAATGCAAATACTTTCAATACTTTATATTTATTATTCTATTATATATAAGTTATTGTTATTATGTAAAACTACATTGTAATATTGTATTATTGTATTAAAAAGTATAATATAACAAGACATATAGAGACAGAGTGTTAAAAACTTCTTTAAACAATAATTACGATGTGAGTGCGTGTTGCTATTAGAAGCAACTACTGACATACATTGTTTTTACATACGTTCGTCGACGTTTATCTAAGCGCGTATATAATTAATGGCACTAATAATAGTCACCATTGTTTTCATTTTCTTCTATTTGAAGATGTTATTCCGTAAAGTTCTGGCTGTTATTCTACGTCGCTTTCTGTTGCATAAAATCTGATACTAAGATTTATGTGAATATTCTTGCATGCACTTTCAGATGTAGTTGAAAACAGCAATCTCGTCTATATTTAGTAGAAAAGTTCGAATTCACTATTGTGAACTGAGTCAAATAACTATGTATATTTATTTTAAGATACCTGTTATAAAGAAAGAGTTATATTCTGCAACAAATAATAAGCTTTACTAACTGTGTCATTTAAAACAGTATCAAAACTAATATATACTTAAAATATACATTATAAATATATGTATATATACACATATACATAACATTATGTATATATACACATATATACATAATGAAAGACATAGTGTAAAAAGATTTGTTACTGTTAGTATATTAGTAGTACACATATTAGATTTTTCACGAAAACTATTGACAAATTTATTGGACGCTCTTCTCTTCTTTCTCTTCGCTTACTGATTGTTTTGTTCATGACACATCTTATGGTTCTCAAAAACTTTCTTTGTTTTATAACTTTCACCGCATATATCACATGTGTAGTGTATGTCAATTCTATGTCGTTCTACATTTATTTGTGACGTGAAAAATTTATCACATATCTTTAAAAAAACAATATACGTTATTGTCACTTTGAGATCAATACGTAATACATTTACCTACACTGAGAGAGAAAAAAAGGTTGCAGTTACCACAATTTTACTATAATTTATAGTTACTATAATTTATAGTTATTTAAGGTACCAACTGCTTTTTGTAGTTATTGTAACACTGCAACTTTATAGTTGATTTAATAATACATTGTTGTTGCCATACCTTTAACATGCATTCATAAGTGCATGGTTTTCTACACTATAACCTGATTTATGTATAGTAAGTGATTTATAGTAAGTGATTTATAGTAATTGATTTGTGTAATAAAAATATATGTGTGTACTAAAATATAGTGTACTATAAATACTGACCATAATCGGAACATAAATACCATACGTCACAATAAGAAGTCCTACTTATATAACAGTAAGATTAATTTTTTTATATATATTTTAAGACATTTCATTATTTAAATATAGTTAACCAGACTATTGTACTGTAGTCATAAAAATGAATACCTTATGTTACTCTCTATAATTATTTTTTAGTTATTATTACGAGTAAAGCTGATGTCAACAGTATGTTACATTTACCATAATTGCAATTTTAATTATTAATTAAAATGTGCATTTTATTTACCATCTGTTACTTGACATTTGAGTATGTTAGTATTTTAAAGTATTATACTTTATAGTATTGTCAAAACTATGCACATATAAGGTCATATTTACTAATATTATAGCAATATTAGCGAAAAAAAATTCCAACTATAATTATTTTACTATGCAATTATAGTCGCAATACCAACACACTTTTCTCTCAGTGTAATACATTACGATTACAATCAAAAAACATACTTGGCACTTATAAGGTGTCTCAAGAGAAAGATGAATTTTAACATGTTCTCTTATCTCGTGCTTACTTCTAAAAGTTTTCTTGCATGTGTCACATTCGTATGGACGCAATGATGAATGAACTGTTTCATTGTGAGTTAAATGGCATTTCCACAAAAATCGTTTACCACATACCTTAAAAACATAATACACACTATTATCTTTTTGAGAAATCGTTGCAGAAATCATTTACAATATAATTTACAAATACAATCGAAATACGTACTTGGCATTTATACGGTTTCTCAAGAGAAAGATGAATTTTAACATGATTTCGAAGATAGTGTTTAGTTTTAAAGATTCTTTTGCATGTGTCACATTCATACGGGCAGAACGATGAATGAACTGTTTCATGGCGAATTAAACAATTTTTATTCAAAAAACGTTTACCACATATCTTAAAAACAATAATACACGTTATGGTTACTTTGACAATGAGATCAGTGTGTACTATATTTTACGAATACTATCAAAAAAACGTACTTGGCACTTATAAGATTTTTTAAGAAAAAGATGAAGTTTAACATGTCTTCTTATATATTTTTTTCTTTTAAAAGTTTTTTTTGCATGTGTCACATGTGTACATGTGCAACGATAAATGAATTGTTCTATGAGCAGTTAATTGGTATTGTCTCAAAAACCGTTTGCCACATACCTTAAAACAATAATACGCATTATTGTCACTTTGAGAAATCAGAGCGCGATACATTTTGGGAATACAATCGAAAACGTACTTGGCATCTATAAGATTTTTCAAGAGAAAAATGAATTTTAACGTGGTGCTTTATGTTCTTCTTACTTTTAAAAGTTGTTTTGCATATGTCACATTCGTACGGACGCACCGATGAATGAACTGTTTCATGAACAGTTGAGTCGTATTTTCTCAAAAAACGTTTCCCGCATATCTTGAAACAAAGAATACAAAAAAACTCTACTATTTACTAGAAGTAAATTTTTATACCTTTAAAAACTCATTGCACCATATTTTATGAATATAATCGAAATACGTACTTGGCACTTAAACGGTTTCTCAAGAAAAAGATGACGTTTAGCGTGTTGCTTTATCTCTCCTTTACTTTTAAATGTTTTCTTGCATGTATCACATTCGTACGGGCGCAACGATGAGTGAGCTATTTCATGGCGAGTTAACATGTATTTTCTCACAAAACGCTTACCACATATCTTTAAAAGAAGATTACACATAATTGTCACTTTTACAAATCAGTGCAATATGTTTTACGAATACAATCGAAATATGTACGTACTTGGCACCTATAGGGTTTCTGAATAAGAAAATGAATTTTGACATGTTGATCTAGTTGTTGCTTAGTTTTAAAAGTTTTTTTACATGTGTCACATTCATACGGACGCAACGATGAATGAACTGTTTTATGGCGAGTTAAGTGGTATTTTGTCATAAAACATTTGCCACATACCTTAAAAAGAACAATATACATTATTATAATTCTAAGAAAGTACTGTGCAATATTTTTTACAAATACAATCTAAAACGTACTTGACATCTATAAGATTTTTCAAAAGGAAGATGAATTTTAACGTGTTGTTTTATATTATCCTTTCTTTTAAAAGTTTTTTTGCATGTGTCACATTCGTACGGACGCAACGATGAATGAACTGTTTTATGGCGAGTTAACTGGCTTTGTGTTACAAAACGATTGTCACATACCTTAAAAAGAACAATATACATTATTATAATTCTAAGAATAATAATAATAATAATAGAATGAGCGGGGGGACTAGTTGAGTCCCTTTTCGTCACCTAGATCTAAAAGATCCTTTGCGACTCCCGCT
>QVNV01024471.1:0-24547 GCA_014825455.1 Pseudomyrmex pallidus | reverse complement strand
TACATACATTGCTCGTCTGTGATTGGCCAAATGGCTTATCGTTAAAAGTCTTTGCTGTCAAAGTTTTTCCGTGTGTTCCCGGCTTCATATTGGAAGGAGAAAACGAGCGGCTCGTTTGGTGAATCCAACATCTCTGCAACAAGAGACAGATATTTCTGTTCTTCTCAAGTTTTGAACTCTTATAAATAATGAGGAACACGATGCAATCGAAATTCAAACAGAAAGTATCCAAATTATATCTCGTGCGTTCCAAATTAAATGTCGAGACACTTATTTTATATCGGTAAATATTTAAATCTATGTATATATTTTGTAATCTGTTTACGCAAAGATTTTGATTTAACATTTATTTAATATCTCTCATGCGCATCGCACCGATTGCTGTTTCCTCAGGCGTGGAAACTACAAGCGTGGAATCAATCTAGGAGAAAGTTGAGCAAATGAGACACAAACTGCACGGAGACATGGATTAGACAAATAGCAAAAAGATTTCTTGACACGGACCGTCAAGTTTACATTTTTAAAATGATACGTTTTAAGTTCGAGCGAATTGCAACACTTGGTTTTTTTCACAAATATATATATGTATACAATATATATATATTATATATATTTGTGTTATATATTATATATTCAATATATGTATATAAATAACTAGTGCTACAAGGAACTTTATATGAAAATGGTAAAGAACATCCTTTCGTGTGCGCTCAGTTTACGGGATATCAGTGCGAGGGAGACCGTATTACGCGCGTAAAGCCTACCACTATAACTTATCGATTAGCTTTGGGTTTTCAACGCGAGCAATTTACGATTATCTGTTGTAACAACGTAATGTAGCATCATTATATGTGTTATACAGTGAATCAATAATATGCGTATCGATCATGTCCGCGATAGTATGTTACACCGAAGCTCAATATCGTCACTTTCATTACTTATTAAGCGCTGTTAAGGTTTGAAGTAGTTAATACAAGCAAAATGAGTATATTTACGCGTATTCGTGCGTTTGTGCTCTAAAGACGGAGTATTTTAAAGTAACAGGTCGGAAAAAATCGATTATCGTAATTATACAGGAATACTAATTAACTCTGCGTCTCCAATGTGGTTTTTTGCAACTCCTGCGACTGCATAATTGTGTCTGAGAGATTCAGATCTATTTTCTTACTGTTGTAGGCTTTAAAACAATCTTGAAAAATTCTGAGATACTTTATAAGATCTCTACTTTAATAGAAGCGACACTTAAATGAGATATTAAAACTCTTTTGCAAGAAAACTAAAAATTCAAAGAAGAAATTTTCTCTGAGAACTGAAATCCCCATTATGCAGGCGGAGGGTTAAAAAGGGGGGAGGATTTCCAAAGAGGTTTTAGGCGCGTTATTCTATAATGTGCTTAACAATATGCTATAGCAATAATGTTACGAGATTTTACTCAAACAAGGTATGTACAGACTCGAGTAAAAATGATTGTAATCTATGTGGATTTAACAATATCTACACTGTAGCATACAAATTGCTCCATCAGCAAAAATGCGAAGTGTCAATATATTTTATATATCCTTGTTCCATTCTTTTAACTGATACACAAATATCGTTTATATTAACAACAAGTATAATGAGAGCAAGAGTTTGATATATAGTTTAGAATCTTTTGATATTCAAGAGTCTGGTCGGTCGACCCCCACTTTTGATTTATAAAATTAGCTTTTATACATGTAAGAAAAATTCTCTACTACTAAATAATAATTTTATTCTGTTCTACTGTTAATATCTTTGCGAAAAGCGCAAAAATATTGAGCAGTAGAAAAGCAATCGAAGATGTTGCTTGCACACAAAAGTTGAAGAGTAATAACTGAGTAATGTAACGATTTACACGTATGTTATATATCTATATGTATATTTGTATGTGTGTGTGTGTGTGTGTGTAAAAGGGACTTTACGAACAACATGATAAATCGATGGCCTGATGGCCGATAGTCGCGTCGGGCAGGAAAAAGGTATCCACGATTCGATAGGGTTGTACCGATATATAATATTTATAAGCAAGTCGTTTGTATCTTTCCGGCATCGGCGCAGGCGTGACCCATCGTGTTACTTCATTGCACCCATACCATTCGTATACCATATCGCTTCAACACCTGCCGAAACGGGACCATCCGAAGTATCCTGTTCATTTGTTAGATCTCGTCATGCCAACAAAATTGAAAATATCATCCAAACTTGTTCTCACACTTTTTCTACCATTTGTGCTCTGTCAAACTCGGATGAATTTGCGTGAGTAAGAAGTTTCTTTCGTGAAAAAAAAAGTCATGGGATAAATATCTTGGTTTGCGTCTTTAAAATGTTTACACAAGTTAACTGCGTCAACAAATAACAATAAAATATACCGTATTTTAATAATTTAGTTAAGACACAATTGTGGAGACGTGTTTGAATACGTCGATGTTAAGTGCGCAAGCGAGATAGTTTTAAAATTTGTTCTTAAAACACAATTTTTATAGTAATAATATGTTTTGTTTTAATTGTGAATATTATTAATAACATAATAACAATAGAAAGTGCGGTCGCTTGCGACATAATTTTATAATGACGCTGATATCTTCGTTTGTCTCAAGTGGTTGTGATAGAGGAAGCCGACTCGTCTATCTTGGGCATATTAAACGACGCAGTCCCGCAGGCGGAACGAAATTTTGCAAACGACATGTTCACCGTTTACGTTTCCACCGTTACAGTGGATCGCGAGGACGTTGATTCGAGTTTCGAAAAAGGTATATTTTTACGCAAATATATTTTTTTCTTTTTTTATCTCTACTTGTGTCTCCATTAGTATTTCGTTATGTTTTCTTTTTTTTCCGGTGACTTTCCGGTGTAGTGTGCGCCGTTTTATATAAAGGAATAAGCATCATACTGGACATGACATGGACCGGTTGGGACAAATTGCGGAATATCGCCGACGAAAGAGGAATAATATACAAACGTAGCGATTGTAGCATAAATCCGTACGTTCAAGCGATCGATGATCTATTAATGATGAAAAACGCAACGGACGTTGGTTTAATCTTTGAGGATGAAAGAGGTGCGCACAGAGAGACTTTTTGATTAACTAGCTAGCACACGCGGTAACAATCAATGATGTGTGTAGTTCTTTTTTTTTATTTTTTTTTATTGCACAACACAAATGTTGTGACGTCGTCGTGCGCAAGAAAAATGTTACCTTTTGTATTTAATACCATGTAATCATGAATTTTTGTTAGAGTTAAATCAGAGTCTTTATTATCTCATCGGAAATTCGATAATCAGATTGGTGGTTATCGACGAGTTGACAGAAAGATCCGTATCGAAAATAAGGACTATGCGACCGTCGCCATCTTATTATGCCATTTATGCCAGTACATCAAAAATGGAAGAATTATTTAAAACGGTAAGCTATGTGGTATCTCCTTGAGTCTCTTTTTTGATTGAAAATGTGAAAAAACTTATATAAATGTGTGTTCAGGCTATTGGAGGGGGACTGGTTAAAAGAGACGGTATTTGGAATTTAGTATTCACTGATAATAATCACCGCGACTTTCGGTACATGAGCGGTGATCTTCAGTTGAATGTTTCATTTACCATCCTTACTATGCGAGCTGACATTTGTTGTCGATTAATGGGCGAAGCCTCCTGTAATTGTCCAACAAATTTTAAGGTCAGTACGATGAAAGCGAACTTTGTCGCGGAATCGGTCTGCGGAGTTGTTTTTTTTTTTTTTGTAGATGTTATACGTAAATACTTATCCGTTTAAAAAGTATAAAAGATTCTATTATAATTGATGTATAGCATTGTCGATGTAAAAAAAACTATACTTCTGATTTTTGTTTGTTTGAAAAGGATGTGTTTCTGTATATCCGTAGATAGAAAGAGAAAATAATGTTAAAAAAGATTAATTTTATTAATTGTACTAGATATTTCCTTATTATTTCAAACGTTTAATTGGCTTGATCGTAAGCTTGATGAGCGACGTTCAAAGAACGGGTGTAAGTGTAGCGCCAAAAACTGGTCAATGCGATAAACCAGTAAATGTCACTTCAGTTTCAAACATTACGGCAGAAACATTCAACAAAATCTTAATGACAGTAAGTATATCTGAGATTATCTCTTCTACAGAAAGAAAAAGAGATCAGTCTTTCTGACGGAAAGAAAACAAATTCGTTTGTATTACAACGGGAGATATTTTCACTTCATTTAAGATACAAAAGAAGACTTAAATGTGGATCCTTTTTACTATTTTTTTGTTTTTTTTGTTTCGCGTTTCTAGAGACTAGATAGTAACGATACTTTCGAATACTGGTCAGAAAAGGCGATGATCACTTACAAAGCGGAGATCGAGCTGCAAACGGTTAATCGTGGCTTCGTGGATGCGCTTGCAACATGGACGAGACGAACAAAAATTAAAGAAGCGGATGGCAAGAAAATAGAACCGGCCAGGCGATTCTTCCGGATTGGAACGGCACCAGTAAGAACTGCGTATTTCATTAAAACTCCTTTTTCTGTTACGTATTATTAAACGAAACGTCAAATCGTTTTTGTAGTTATTATTCACGATATTTTAATCAAAATAAAATTCAACGTGCTTAAATTAAAAGCCGTTCAATTTGATACAGGCAGTCCCGTGGTCGGTTGTTAAGAAGGATCCAGTAACGGGTCAAGACATGCGCAATGAGGACGGAAAAGAAATTTGGGAAGGTTACTGCATTGATTTCGTGAAGAAATTATCCGAAGTAATGCAATTTGATTATGATCTTGTTATTCCCGAAGATAAGGAATTCGGCAAGAAACTGCCGAATGGCGAATGGAACGGTTTAATAGGCGATCTAGCTAAAGGAGTAAGTTTCCAAATTTGAGAAGAAAAATTATTTTTTAATAGCAGATATTTAAACAAACGTCGCGCGCGCACATTGTTTCCTTTCTGTTTATTGTCATCGCTTGCATAGGAAACTGACATTGCTGTGGCGGCATTAACGATGACGTCAGAACGAGAAGAGGTCATTGATTTTGTCGCACCGTATTTCGAACAATCTGGCATTCTCATCGGTATGCAATCTAAGATTGTTTTAACATATTGCCAAGACATATATATGTCATATTGTGCTTATTTAAAAAAAAGTATTTTATATTATATTTTCTTAATCTTTATACATACTTTTATTTATCTTCTATGGCTTCTATTCTAGTTTAGTTTTCGTATATAACACGTACGAATCCAATTTGAGTAGTCGAATATTGATCAAATGATTGACAATAGTTTTCTGTTTTCAAGTAATGAGGAAGCCAGTTCGTAAAACATCTCTGTTCAAGTTTATGACAGTGCTAAGACTCGAAGTCTGGCTTAGCATCGTGGGAGCTTTGACATTAACCGGTATCATGATTTGGATACTGGATAAATATTCGCCATATAGCGCAAGAAACAACAAACGACTCTATCCTTATCCTTGTCGGTAAGTATCTTATTTACAACACATTAAAATGCTACAAAAAATCCACGAAACGATTTTTCTTTAATATCGCAACAGTTTTGTTTTAATTTTTGTTTATTCTGCATATAATTAAAGAAAATTATTACTTTTCAGAGAATTTACATTAAAAGAAAGTTTTTGGTTCGCATTGACATCTTTCACTCCGCAAGGCGGTGGCGAAGCCCCGAAAGCATTGTCAAGCAGAACTCTGGTTGCAGCCTATTGGCTATTCGTTGTACTGATGCTCGCAACGTTTACTGCAAATTTAGCTGCTTTTTTAACTGTGGAGAGAATGCAGGTAAATATATACTTTTATTTCTTTCTCTCTCTTTCTCGTGTGTGCATGTGTGTGTTTATGAAATGTTTATTTGTGAAATATGTAACTGTGTTCTTTATAACATTGGCATTTGCATGTGTTTTGTTACACAGTCACCTGTCCAATCGTTGGAGCAACTAGCGAGACAGTCACGTATAAATTACACTGTTAGAGCTCATTCTGGTACTCATCAATATTTTATAAATATGAAAAACGCCGAAGATAAATTGTACACGTACGTAAAAATACTCATAATATTTTTATTTTAGATCAGGGAATAAAAGTCAGGAATAAAAGTATAATTATTTGTTTGCGCAGAGTATGGAAAGAAATTACACTAAACAGTACCAGCGATCAAGTAGAATATCGTGTTTGGGATTATCCGATAAAAGAACAATACGGTCACATTTTGCAAGCCATTACTCAAGTCGGTCCTGTAAAAACTACCCAAGAAGGTTTCAAGAAGGTAATAAAAAAAACAAAGATAGAAATTTCTATCAGTGTCTTTTTTAATATAAATTGCAAAAAAATATACTGAATATATGTAAGTTTATCAAAGTCTAATAACACAAATTGTACATTTATACGTTTCAGGTGATAGAGAGTGAAACCGCTGAATTCGCATTTATTCACGACTCGGCGGAAATCAAATACGAAGTTACGAAGAATTGCAATTTGACAGAAGTAGGCGAGGTATTCGCCGAGCAACCATATGCTATCGCTGTTCAGCAAGGCAGCCATTTACAAGAAGAAATAAGCAGAAAGTCTGATTTCAATTTTTCCCATTGCTAGAGAATATAGAGAAATGTAACAATATTACAATTAACATTATATTTGTAGGATTCTCGATTTGCAGAAGGACAGATATTTTGAGACATTGGCAGCCAAGTATTGGAATCAGTCGTTGAAAGCTCAGTGTCCGAATTCGGACGACAACGAGGGAATCACGTTAGAAAGTTTGGGTCAGTTTTCTATTTATATTTCTCTTATATAAATATTATGATACACAGAGGTGTTTGAAAACTATTGATGAACAGTCAATCTCTCTATTTCTTTCACATTTAATTTTTTTTGCAGGTGGCGTGTTTATCGCAACTTTGTTTGGGCTTGCTTTAGCAATGCTTACTTTAGCCGGCGAGGTTCTTTATTATCGTAAGCGCAACGTGTCTCAGAAAGAAAAACAGAATGACAAGAAAATAGTGAAAAATAACGAAAACGATAACATTATCATGCAGAAAATTGCATCGAAGCTTCAAATAAAACCTGCACCTACTGATGCGGTTTTCAACAAACAACTCAATCAGATTCCTCGTGTTTCCCACATTTCTGTTTATCCACGACATTTTACTTTTAAAGAATAAGCTACACTTTACATCAATATGTCAATGATATATGTATATTCATCATCAATATGTTTTACACCCAAGACTTTCATATATACATATATATATGTATTATAAAAGTTAATAAATAGTATTGCAGGCGAATTTTATACACTTATTGAAAAACGGTTGATATCACAAAAATATTAATACATTTATATAATACTTATATAAATGTACACTAAACGCGTACACATCTCCAAAAAACATATAATATCTACTTCTCTCTTATCTTAGTCGTTTATATATACACGTTTGTTATAAAAAAAAAAGATAGTAGTAACTTTCACATAAACGTGTAATTTGTTTCGACAAACTATTATTACACTTTAAAGCAAAAATAAAATGACATGCGGTTAATGAACCTTGAATACTTTCACATTATATAGTTTTGCTTCTCAAGTCGTAAACAAACAGAAATAAACGATGATATTTATTTTATATTATCTCTCGCAGAATTTTATCTTACTTTTGATAGTTTTTATCCGAGAAAAAGAAATCTAAATACGTGATCATATAAGTTATATATAATTCTGTATACATGTTATGTACGCCTCCGCCTTTTACATATATATATGTATATATTTTCTCTTTCTCTTTCCTTTTCCTCGGTCTAATATTGTGCTATGGTCTTATTTTCACTGGTTTTCATCAAATTGCAACTGGCGAACGAGCAACCCGAGGATTACGTAAAGAAAGGCAAAAATAGTTTAGGTAATCGATCGATTGTTCCGATTGTTTGATTTCGATTGGAGCGCGCGTTTACGGTTGGTGCGCTTTCATATTTTTCTGTCGAAGGAATAGAGATTTGTGCGAGAGAGTGGGAAGAAATATCTATCGTTTGCCAAGTCAATATAAAGCCATTTTACACGAAGGCGCGATTACTCGGTTTGAAAGTAATATAAAAGTATGAGCAATTTCAATCGAAATCAAAAGTATACATTTGCATCAATCTCATAGAAAGTATTGATTGATGATCCTTGAAAATGGCTTGCTGCAAGGTCAGTAAAGTAAAAGATGTTACAGTTACTACAATAATAATAATATTATTAATTAAATGTGTGTTTACAATATTTTCATATAAAAATTTTCCATTTGCAGGTATATCTAGTCTTATCAGCGATAATTGTTTCCCATGTAAGTGCAAATTACAAGTACGAGCGTTTGAAAGTTTCGAATCAAGTTCCTTGGAATAATCAACATGATATTTACGAGAGCGATTCTTCCGTAATGCGGCCTTGTTATTACGATTCTCGCGAATCGGGCGAAGCTCGGGCTACGGAGCAGATCGGAAGTTTATCGAAACCTCGTTTACCCGCCAGTAACATCAAGAAAGAAGCGACCGAACAGAAAAACTCGAAAAAACTGATAATTCCATTTTACACATTCGCCAATAAGGATTCTATAAAATACAAAGAGTTACTTCCGAATTCGGGAATTGCGCACTGCCAACAAATAAAACGAGAAGAGTCGATTGGAAAACAGGATGAGTCGCAAAAAGATACTACCGTTTGTTACAAGTGCAGAGATCCTAAAACTAAGTCCACGTACGAACGGTGTTTATACAATAGTTATCCGGAAGAGAGCGCATCCGGTAGGAGGGTGGAGCGTTTTGCCCCTACTGGCTTTAGATATCGAAGGTATACAAGACGATTATATTAACTCTTCGTGGACTGACATCAGTCTCCTAGACCCATTCAAAAATTTCAAACCGATGTCTCTAGTTGGAATTAGTTGTTTTCAAACGCTTATATCTTCAAAATTACTAGAGTTTTCCTTCAGTTTGTTTTTTTGATCGACGCAGAATCGTTCAGACTTTCAATGCAAAAAAAATAAAAAAAATATTGATTTTTGGCGCGGATATTCGACTTTAAAGTCGCGTGAGTCTCACAGACCCAGTTTGTCCAAATAGTAGGCTGTTTTTGAAGTCCAGAAAATGTTAAATACGATACTTTGAATAGTTATAAAAATTAATAATCGATGATACATAGAATAAACCATTGATAAACGCGTTAATTCTGATAGATTTTGTTTCGGTCGCTTTGTCATAGGTCCAACTCGGAGGAAGACACAAATTACGGACAGGTAAGGAATCCCTACCGGTTCGCGGAAGAGTACTTCACCGACGCCACGTACGACGTGCCGGCCGCGTATAAAAACAAAGATGAGAAATGCGAAAAAATTGTAAAAGACTCCATGGTGTGTATGGTGTGCAAAGACGCTAAGACCAACAGCAAGTACGAACAGTGTTCGTATATAAAACAGCCGCGTGAAAAAGCGTACTCCTACACCAAGTCCAGCTCCTCTCAAAAGCCTGAACAACAAGGAAGTGACATAGCTGAAAAACAATCACCCGATTTCAAAGAATCCGATCGGAATTACGGCACCGCAGAGGAGTCTAGCGACAGAAGCGACTATTCTTATCCTAACGAAGGTTATTCGGAGAAAATCTCTGACAAGCAGGAACCAGCACCTTCGCAAGCGGATTGCGAACAGGTGGAAAAAGATTCCAAGACCTGTACGGTGTGCAAAGATCCCAAGAACGGCGGCACTTACGAAAAATGCGTCTACAACTATCAACCCAGTGATACGCTGTATAAATACAGCAGATCGAAAAGCTTCGGATATCCGGAAAGTTCGAAGAAGGCGGATCAAGCATTGGTAAAATCCAAAGATCACAATTATCCGGAAAGTTCAGAATCTACGTATAATTATTCGGGTAAGCTTATAGCGTTGGATATTTGCGTGTGCATATCGCATGCGATATTTTTATTTTTAAATAGTTTTTTGTGCAAAAATTAAACTCGACCCACATATTTACATCTTTTTACCTAATATAAACGCGATTTGTAACATACATTTGTAACTTCAGGTCATCAGTTTACTTCTTTGCAACACATGTGGCCAAAATTGCGATACATGATGAGATTTCTGTTTTATTGTAAATTACTTCTATCTACAGGTGGACCCAAACCTGCTTATCTGGAAAGATCTAGCCGGATCGTTCAACCTCAGGCTACAACTGATTCTGACAATACGTCGCGCGAATCGTCACACAATTACGACAGCGATTATCCCAGTTACAAAGAGTCGAGTACTTATCAATATCCGTCGAGTGATGACAAAGGATCTTATACGGGGGAAGCGACATCATCCGAAAATATCAACGCGGATCATTGTAAAAAGGTGCAGAAGGACTCGATGACGTGCACAATCTGCAAAGATCCGAAAACAGGCAACGATTTCGAGCAGTGTTCGTATTCGTATCAGCCTAGCGACAAACTCTTCTCCTACACCAAGTCCAGCTCATTCGGTACTCCACGAAAAACTGATGATAAGTCTGATCAAACGCAGGAAAAATCGACGCGCGAGGAAGACGAGCAACCGTCCGACAGTTATGAAGATTCAAAAAGTCGTTCTTACGAGAAATACGGTCCAAGTGAGACTTACGAAGCTTCAACGGCCGACGAAACGAAGTCTGATGATGATGACGCGGCGAACAAGAAATTAGTCGGAGCGGACGTTGGATATTTCAATACCGCGAAAAAGAAAGCGGAAATCGAGGCGTTCATGCAGAACTTTCAGAAAGAAGACCGGTCGAAATGTAAGAAAATTATGCGCGACAAAATGACTTGCTATCAGTGCGTTGACAAGGACGGTTTTCAAAAGGAGGAATGCGTGTTCGTTACCGGACAAGAACCCGACAAGCAGTCAACGCAACTCGCATTTCACGAGGTGAAGGAATTACAAATCGATCCTGCGTCGCGTAATCGCGCCCTCGAGCTCTCAAGTTCGGCGAAAGAGAAAGCCGTAGATCCTGTGGAACCCAGTGCGTCAGCTAGTGGAAATTCTTACGTCAGAATAAAAAAGTCGGACAACGACTATCCCGATGAGGCGTCGCAAACGGAAGAAACTAAGGAAGCTGAACCGTACGACTACACGTCAGAAACAAGAGAGGTGTACAACGAGGCTCTCGGAATGACTCTTCCGGCATATATGTTCGCTACTTCAGAACACGAGGCGGCATTTGATGAGGTTGTAGCTTCTAGCCACAATCAGCGTTAATTTACACGTTTGTCGGCATATTTTTATTCCATCTTTTATCGTTTATACACGTGTATCTAGATATTTTCTTTATCGTTGAAACAGAGTTGGAAATTTTGCAAATGTTTTCATTGTTTTTTTTTTTTTGTTATGTAGTTTCTAGTATTTGAAACTTTCTCTGTGAATGTACGTATCAGAAATCTGAAGTGTGTAATCACAGTTTGAAAAGCACATTAAAAACAAAAAACGCAAAAAATGTCAAGTTTATAATATGTCTTCTTGTTAATAACACAGTTGTCACTTCAAAATATATATATTGTAATGTACTCTCTTTTTAAATTAAAAACAAAAACAAAATCCAAGTAATAAAATAAAAAAAATACATACAAGATAGTGCCTTATAATAAAAATAATAAAAATTATTAAAAGGATACTTACAGAAATAACCAGCCACATCAGAGATAGGCTTTATTAGGTGTGTTGCTCAAAATATAAAATGAGATGTGACACACCTCGAAAAAAGCTTTAATTCAAGTAAAGTATAAAAAAAAGTATCTTTTCTTCTCAAAACTTGTTTTTAAGCAAACTTGATTTCTTTTTTAAATATATTTATTTTATAAGATTGGTTTATTTTATATATCATACACACACACACACACTTACACTTAATGTTTTAATGAATATAAAATATAATCTTCATGTGTGTGAATCAAACACACAAGCGTGAACAACGAAATATCCAACGTACTTTTTCTTTTTTTTTTTTAATATTGCGGCTAAAAGTGAGAAATATCTTGTTTCGCGCTTATTTCAAAGTCTTAAAATAAGCACAGGCTATTTTGGCGAGCGGGCGAACGGTCGGCGTGATGACCAGCGACCAGCGATGATTAAATCGGCAAAGACGTAAGACTGTGGAGAGTCACATCGTCAGCTGTATGGTGCTAGTCACTGCAAAAGTCACGAGATCGGAACGCCAAGCAAACTGAAGCGATAGCTTGTAGTAGCGACGGGTACGCGCCAGTGTCGGCATCGTCGTTGTGCCGCTCGTCTCTCTTTTTAAAATCCTATCCGCCTTTTCTTCCTCAACTTTTGGAACCCGAAGAGGAGCGGTGCTCCTGGAGAAGAACCGGTTCTTATTGACTACTAAAGTTGGTTAGTGGTACACAAGCCAGTGTGCGAAATCGAACTAGCCGAATTACGAAATTTTCCTGACCATGAGCTCAACGACGTTCGTCGGGTAAGAGATTTTGTCATTGGTTGAAAAAGTGTGACACGTGAAAAATCGTGATTAAGAAGGACGTGTTCCTTTTATAGTAAGACACACAAAACCAAATCTTCATTTGCTTTTAGTACTTGAGGTTATATAAAAGAAAGATAATCACAGTTGTCGAAAGTAAAATCGAGATATAAACATGTATTTGAAACTATAATATTGACTCAGCTTTACGTTGTGCTAAATTTGAATGCGTGAATTTAATATCAACACGTACACACGCGCATACACACATACGAACACAGTGAAAGGTTTTTGAATATTTTAAGAAGAAACTAAATAAGACAGATTTATATCAAAAGTTCTATTCGATAATAATGTTGTTTTGCCGCGACGAAAGAAAGAGATCAAGATATAGTTCGAAGAAAGAGGAGGAGTAAAACTCGTTTTCCGATCATTGAATACTGAATTGGGCATATATATCGCAAGGCCGAATCGGCCTTGTCGCCGGTGTTTTAAGGAGAGCTTCTCGACGATATATATTTCACTTTTAAAAGCGTGCACTTAACACTCGCTCTTGAAGACAAGATTTGAGCGTTGATGGGACATCAATCAATCTCATTCTCTTTTAGGAATTGCTTAAAAAAAAAAAAAAAACAACATTTTAGAATTTCTCGGAATCTGAAGAAAAATCTCTATCGCGTGAGAAGGAAGTTTTTTTTTTTTTTTATACGCGCCGCATAATTTGTAAAATGGTCCAACCAGATTCACTTATCGCGTATTTTCCGTGTAGCGTTTAAACTCCTAAAAATAAAATAATTTTCCGTAGCATTTTATACACACGGGAGAGAACTCCAATGCGCATGTCAGCCCGCGCTAAAATTACTCTCTTGCTCGGTATCTATCTAAATACGTTTCCACTTGCTGCGAGCTCCGTTGGCTGGGTTCCGAACATAAATGACCGCCATCGGTATGACCAATTCGCCATGACCGAGCTTTTCCCTCCCAAACAAAAAGTTTATATTTTAACGCAATTTGCAGCTTTTATGTAGCGCGTTTGCGATAACGCACAGAAAGCTATTCTCTCAATACTCTCCCCCTTTATTCCTCCCTTTCTTTTTCTTCATTTCGCACGTACGTGCGCACATGCAAATGTGTAAAATGCAAATGTACTTGCACAGAGTATGAATAATAGTTGCTTGCGAGAGACAGATGATTCTTTCTTGAAATAATTGCATACCCACCGATAAGATAACAACTTGTGCAAACAAAAAATTCAACACGTTGAATTTTGCCATCTAAACATATTTGTTCAGAATGTAATACACGAGAGGACGAGTCGGCACATGAAATGAGACAACAATAAACATAGATATGAATATATTTGGATATGTACCCGTTCGATTATTGTCACAGAAGAATTTACTTGGCCAAAACATAGATAATAAGTTCAATTGATCGTTTAATAAATTGATTTTTATTTTTTTGTTTGTAGGCAACCGGATGTCATGGTTGGAGGTATGCAAATTTGTCAGTTTTTAACAAAGAGAGATCAAGACGTAAATGTAATACAAATATCACTTCTAAGATCGAATTAAGTGCACTATAGCTATTTTGAATAATTAATAATAATTAATACAGAGTGATAAAATAAGTAGAGAATTGCCTGTCGTTCTTATTTGAAAAACAAACAAAAAATATGGATTTATCAGGTCCACCTCCACCGCCTCCTCCACCTCCTGTGCCTAATCAACTGCCAGCTATGCGTATAAATACTGTCGAGGTAAGATAAAGTAAGTTTCTTTATTATAATAATAGTGAAATATATATATAAAAATTGACCACTAACGGTATCGCGGGTATGTTTAAGGTGTGTACGCTAAACCACTTCGAAAATTCAGAGGTGCTGTTGGATCGGTTATTTATAGATAATCCAGCAGCGCCAAAATGTTTATGCGCAAAATTGTTTTTTTACTTTTTTTTGTACCATCTGTTAGTTTGTAAGGAAAAGAAGAATCCGCATAAAATGCGCAAATATACATGTATATAAATATATAATTGTTTAATATGGTTTTATTTTTCGGTAATTATTATAGAACACAGCAGCGAGGAGGCCGCAGATTGTCAGTAACGATGCTTACGAGCCACCGGCAGCTATTCAAAATGCGATGTTAACGAAGGACAAGAAACCTTTTACCTACACGCCGGGTATGGGCGGTAAATTAGATCTCTCGCAAATTCGTAGTCCACGAATGGCGAGAAGAGTAGCGAAGAACGCCAACGACGAAGGCATAGAGGGACCGCCGAAAGTCGCCGTCGAGCCGAAGCCACCCGGGACTTCTACCGCGGCGAATCTCATGGTGCAACCACAAGTTGCAATACCCGTTCTTCCCCTCAATGTGCCAGCTGCACCTCTTCTTAATAGAGTGCCATCATCGGCCAACAGGACATCTTCCAATAGTAATCATTCACTTTCGTCTCTAATTTGTTTAAGTGTTTCAAAATAATAATTTTAGGTCTCTAGTCGTGAAATTAATTGTTATAGCTGTTGTGAAACTAGTTGTTCGTGTTTAAAGCATGTCAAACTATAATCGTTCGAGAATTGCATTAATTGTAAAACATGGATTGTGTGTCTCTCGTAGCTCTAGATAAGCAAGCCGAAACACCAAAGATTGCTACACCAAAACTGGACATAAAAGCAGTACCAATTGCAATATCCTCAAGTCAGTCGAGCACTCCTGAAAGTCCGAGTACTCCGACGCAAGTCACCTTGGCTAAGGCACCTACACCTTGGATGCAAAATAAAATCAAACCTCAAGAGAATTTGCCCGAGTGGGCGAAACGTCCGACTGTTAATAAAACGGCCAATGGTTCGTCGGAAAATGCGCAATCTCCAACCACAATTTATGTTCAAGTTCAACCCTCGGTCCCGCAATCTTCGCAAACGAAATTGAAGCAAGAGCAAGAACGGCGTCCGACTCCGCAGGATCAGTGTCAGCAGCCGTTGAAAGTTCAACAGTTGCCTCAGCAACGTCAAGAACCGCAACAAAAGCAAAATATAGCAACGTCGCCTCAAACTAATACGCCTCGATACGAGCGAGTTGTACCTATCCGAGTAAGTTAATTTTGTTTTCCGTTATTATAGTTTTCTTTTACACTGTTTATCAACTAATATCTTTCTCAGGTCGAAGACAGACCGTCGGTATTCGACGTGAATCGAGAATCTGGTCATCATCAGTTCAAACAACCTCCGACTGTGCATCATCAGCAGCGATGGGGTCAGATACCTGTGCAGCAGCATACGTTGAAGAATCAAGTGCAAAATCGCTCGCAAGACCAAGAACAGTCCAATATTCACGTTGCAACTATGTCCAAACCAGTACAGTCTCAGCCAAGTGGGACAACTTACATTATTCCCATGATGGTTGAAGGCGATAGAAAAACAACGCCGTCCAATACCGGATACAATACAATTGAAAAGGGAATACGAGTGTAAGTGTATATTACATAATAATTACTCTACACTCAAATTAGTATATATAATATTTATTCGTATGAGAGAGTAATTTTATTGCATAACTATGAGCGACTATACACACACATACACACGTACCCATACATATATAGACAGTAAAATTAACTGCGTAGTGTGCAACAGCAAGGTTCCGCTCCGAACACACCCTTGATTCAACAAAACGAACCTGGTCCACTTCAATCGCGATCATTTCGTGTTCTTCAAAAGATTACTGACACGGACGGCCCCAACGATGTGGGTACAGAGCAAATGCGTAAATTGGACTTGAGTGAAGACGACAGGCTACTCATGAATAAGTTTAAAGAACAAGGTAAAATATAGATTTTATTGTATGTATAACTTATCTGTTATTACTTATTATATTGTGTATTTTAAAGCTCTATATATACATGGTGATAACACACCTAAAGTCTAAAACATGTGCCTATATGCGAATATTATCGTTTCGCATATAATATGTTATACTTAACGTACTGATTTGTGTGCAAACAATTACTTTCGAAACCTCCAAGGAGAAAATTCTCAAAGATAAATTTTATCTTCTTACACACAGTCGACCACGAGACCTATCTACATCAAGAAGAAGATCCTAGATATCGCGGTGCGGCGATACCTTCGCGAGCTTTTCGTTTCTTACAAAATATGACAGAATCAAACGATCCTTCAGTCACCTGCACAGGTAAAACCGTTCTTCATCGATAAGAAAAGTTTATATTCATTATTTACATAAATTATCACGACACAAATTTAATAAATATAATAAAAGCACGAAATATAGAGTCAATACCTCTTTCTTTTGTTACAGCGTCACGTAATTCACAAAACATAGCGAATAAGAGACAAAATAGGAATTCGAAATCATTCGGTGAGTTTTGCGGAAAAAAAAGTTTTTATTGTCGATTCAGTTTCAATGATACTTGGAACAAGTACATTCTAATCAACTTCTTTTGGTTCTCGTTTCGCGCAGAAGAAACACAGACCAACTTGCCACCTAGTGAACAACAGGTGCAAGAGCCAAAAAAATATATGGGTAGTGCAATTCCTTCCCGATCCTTTAAAATACTACAAGCAATGACAACGCCAGAAAGTATTGGTAAGTATACCTGATAAATAAAAACTGATTGTGTAAGACTATATTTTATCTTACCGATTAAACATTTTTTGAAACACCACATAAAGTCTCGAGAAACTTTTTTGCGCGTTTTTATCTTTTTTTCGTACATATAAACAAATTTTTCAAAGGTTTCAGTTTTTATACTTCTGTAAAAGTGTAAGAGGATCTTATGCGTTGATGGTGCACCTTGGTAACGGGTTTTGTTTTTTTTTTAAAAAAAAAGATTTCTTAACAAACCACTCACATGCAACATGGGTCCAAAAATGCTTCCTTTCTAAGATACAGGGGAAACCGGGATATAACGGGGGTCATGGGGCCTATATAATGTCGATATCTTTTTTTTTTTTTCTTAAATGCTGCAATCTAGTAAAAATGTTGTGCAACTACTACCTTTAGATGTCTGTTAGTGCGTGCTGTTACTAAACGTCATAATATTTTCACCTGACAAATGCTAGATATTGTTTAATGCGTTTGCTGTATTGTCCGCAGTCGCGTTACAATTTGTTTGATACTTTACAGTGTATAAAATTATTCTTTGTTCAACGCTATCCTACCAGCGTATATCTATGGCCTTGATCCTTTCATTTTGATTTTATATACCACAGAACCTTTACTAATATAATATACTTATATGATGTAAGGAAAAAAAAACGGAAATGTGCTACACATACACAGAAGTGCTGTGTGCGTGTGGTATATAAAAATTTTAAATTCATCTTTATATACATTTCAATTCGTGCCTTATATTTTTAGCTTTTTATATCGCGTTGCGTTTACGTATTTACATATTCACATATGATTTGCTTTCTGTACTCTTTTAAAGTACATTTGCATTAAATACTTTCACAAAATATCATACAATTTTTTTATATTTTAATATGTAAAATTCGCCGAAACTGTTCGTCGAAAGTTCGCTTGTATTAAAATTCTCAATATCTTCTTTTTAATGCAAAAATTAGTTTCCTCATTTTATTAGTCGAACAATTGTTGTCGTTGTGCCAACTTTACTAATTCGAAATCAGCGTTGAAGAAAAACAGGAGAAAGAAGAAAGGAATGATGAAAAAAAAGGGATAGTTTTCTGTTTACGAAGTTGTCTTCTCTTCGCCCCCTCCTCCCCTTTCCGTGGATCAACATACAAAACAAAATTAAAGAGAGGAAAATGTCAACGAAAAACCGAAAAAAAAAAAAACAATAAAAAGAACGCGCACAGCTGTCTTTACGCTCGATGTGTGAAGAATTTTAACTTTCTTTGACTGCAATATATGTGCTGTTTGTTGTAGCCACACAAGAAAATCGTCAAGCAGATTACAACTGCCAAACAGAGAATAACTTGCCGGGCAATCAGCAGGATGTATATCTCCTTTCTCAACCCGTTCCTTTCTGGTATCCCGAGAGTTGGTGGTACTGTTACTCCGTACAGCAGTACAGCGATCCGTCTGCCAAATCCGCGAACAGTACGAACAAACATTCCCTTCTTCCTCGCCCGTATACGGGATACTCAGACGGAGGTGCTTGCGTTGGGTATGAATCTTTTTCGCCGGTTTGTGGCAACGCGAGATATTCTCAAGCGGATTACGACGGTATCCAACAATCGCGTACCGACGGTTGCGATAACATTTACTCCGATCCATCTTTCGCTCAGAACGACAGACATTTCGTGCGAAACGACATAGCCGACGAGTCCAGAAACACTTGTCCTCTCGAGCAAATTGATCATTTGGATGATCAGTCTAGTGGGACGTCGAGAAGTGCCAACGAGAATTGCGATAACGATAAAACTTGCCTTGTCACGAATACAATTGATGAAGAAGATATCGTGCTAGATAGCACCGACAATGACACGGTTCCGAATAACAGGAAAATGTCCGAGAAAACTTTCGATCTGTGTATTAACGTGCCCAATTACACGTACATGGAAAGTAGCGATTCCAGTGATTCTAGCGATTCTAGCCAGTCGAGCAGCAATAAGCTCGCGGATTCTTGTAAAAAAGTTCGCAACTGTAGCGATACCACCTTCAGTAATACGTCATCTGATAGCGACTCGGACTCGTACGTAGCCTATTCCACGGGCTCGCATCTTTACGAGAAATTGGACAGAAACGCATCGCGCGCAACGTCGTCCGACGTTCAAAACGCCGTCGCTTACTCAGGAGAATCGAGTACAGATAATTGTAGAAGCGATTTCGACTCTTGTTCTGACAATTGTGAATTGAATCGGCGCGATCAGGAATGCGAGCCGACAACCGCCAACAACGTTGGTCGCCATCGGATGAACGTAATTGACGAAGACACCGAACGGTCGGATTCCAAGGGTTCTCATTGCGAGAACGAAAGAAATATCGACGAGCGGAAGGACGCTTTGTTCGAGACGACCGACGATCCTTCCGACGACGTCGAAACGATGGTCAGCGTGAGCTTGCCTCTGAGATTCAACTTTTCCGTGTCGGAGAACAATGAGGACATCACCACCGTGACAATCGGAGACAGCAAGATAAAAGCAGAAAAGTCACGCAACTCTAAGAGAAGATACTCGGACAAAAGTAGTGACGACAATGCGGATAATAATACACGTGTCGATGTGACTAACGACACAAGCGTGAAGTTTACAGTAAAGAGATACGTAGCGGACGCGGCAAACACGGCAAGCGGAAGGGAAACCGCGATACCGTGTGTAGATTTTACTTTGAGGAGAGATCCGACGAAAATCAACGAAGGTAACGGGGAACGACAGAAGAATACAAAAACAAAATTCGCGATTAACGAAACGGAGGAGAAAAGTGAGAGGAAAGATTTTGCGGAATCGGTGTTGAAGGAAGTCGAGAATCGGGCTACTCTCAAACCGGAAATTGTCGTTAGAGAAGATATTTTACCGCACGACGAGAAGAATCATCGTGACCGCGTTCAACAAATTGGTAGCAATTTCGAAAACACCAACAGAACGATCAGAGAATCGAAAGCAAATGCGTGCGAATTGATACAAGATTATAATTTCGAAGCACCGGTTCAGGTTCAGGTGATCGATGCGAATGAAACGCATAACGAAACGTGCATAAATGCGCGGGATAACAACGACGATTCGATTATCAACAGTAACGACGGGTGTGTCGATCTGGAAATCGACCAGACACACACGAAACACTTGTTGAGCGTTCGAGATTCTCACGAGGATACAGACGACGAGGATAGCGGAGTTACTTCGGACATAAGTCGCATGATATCCGAAGTCGATACGGATTCAGAATGCACCTCCTCGAAAACCTCGAAAAAGTATCAACGAACGCAAACTCATTCGCGACTCTTTCGTCTTCTTAACGATGACACTGTTCTATCCGATTGTTCCAAGACAGACAGTTCTCTTTCCAGACTGGAATACCCGAACTCACCGCTTAACGTCTACAATGATGACGACGACTGTTACTGTATCAATTATTCCAGCGATCCGATATCTCCCGAATATTTGTCCGTTCGCGACGAACAGTCTTCGCGGAGATCTTATAACGCGACGGTCGGAAGTTCAAACACAAGCTCGCCGAATATCGTCAAGCTCAATCATCCGTCGAGTCAGCTGAAACACGTACCTTCGAAAGACGATCCGCATTTACGAGCCTGGAAGTTGCCCGATTTGGACAATGTCGTGCCTTCTTTGGCTTACAAGATTCTTGATAGTAAAATGCCTTCTTGGGCCTACAAGGTGAACGTGCTGTGTCCGAGAATCAAAAGTGCGAAAGACGTGCCACGAACTCTATCAGCACGACCAACAGGCAATATTGACAATCGGCCGTCATCAGTGATTCTTACTGTCCCGACATCCTGTGCGCATTCTAAGACCAAGTAATGCCGACGGCCCAAAGGATAGAATGAGGCCGTGTTTGACTACCGCTACCAGCAACGCACTCATCCACGATCCACGGACATATTTCTTTCTCGATTTTCTTTGCAAGATAGAGCTGAGCACGCTCAGGCCGAGCTGCTCTACGGCTACGTGACTTTTTTCTATCGGTACATACGTTTTCATATATTCGTCTATTATTCTTTATTTCTTTTTTATGTTTCCCTCTTTTCTTTGTTCTTGTTATCTGTTTCTTATACTTTTTTTTTCTTTATACAATTCTATATGTGATTTGATTATAAACGTATAGAATACTTCTCTCCCATCTTTTCTTTCTCCCGTCTTTATATGTTGACTTAGAAGCTTGTGTACGTTTCGGAACTTTTAAGTAGCATCTTATCTATACATAGGTAGCTCTCCTTCTTTTTTTCCTTTTTCTCTTTTTTCTACCTTTTTTCGTAACTATACATCTCCCGATTAGATACTGTTGCTTGATTGTTATGTGTATGTTGCACCTAACACTAATTAAGACAACTACAAATGACACCTAATATTAATGAGCTTGAAATAGTCCGTAGATAAGTAACCATATGTTTAAAAATGCACGAAAATTATATTAAATTGTACGACAGAGAGAGAGATTGATTGATACTATATAATTAAAATATTGAAGATAAATCCAAGCTAAATGTATATCACACGTTTTTAAAGTCTTACACTTAAAAATCACTGTAAAGTATAAAACTAGCTGTATTATGCAGTAAAAGTAACAATTAAAAAAATGTAAGAAAACAATTCGAGTTCAAAACAGAAGATTGTAAGCTTTCTGTCTTTTTCTAATATGCTCTACTACTTGCGTGGTATGTTGAAAATATATTTAAAATACTTGAATTTGTTTTTTTCCATATCAATCGAAACTGAAATCAATTCATCATTCCTGTACGCACAAACAGTGGCATAAATTCCTGTGTATGTATGTACTACATGCCGATACGCGTAATATGCACGTACAGAACGATCTGTCGGTTAAAGATTTTGTGTTAACACTCTTCTGTGTCTTGTATATTTATATTTTTGAAGTTATTAGGATATTTTCACCAAGAGAGAGAGAAAGAGAGTTTTATTTTAGAATTTGAACAAGAAGATTTTTACTCGTGAAAGTAATTTTTGTATATATACGTAATTACATGCTTTTGTGAAATTTTACAGCGCGTCTCGTAAAATGATTGGTCTTAGAAAATCATGCTTCTTGTTTTTCAGGTCCCGATGCAACTGATTATTGAAAGAAAACAAGCGGAATTATTCTTATAGGCAAGATCGAATTGTTAGTGTGCTTTTTTTATTTGATCTTCAACGAGAAAGTTAACCAAAGGTTTATGTTGTTGAAGAGAGAAAATGACTGTAAATTGATGAACTTTATTTAGATATGAATTTGTGTGTGATCTTACACAACGTTATTTTTAATAGCGAAAATTGTTTTCAACAGCTTTTTTCACTTTGTTAAAAATTCAAAAAGGTCATATGGTCTCTAGAGAGTCAAACCATCGATTTTTCACGGAAATAAACAAATATATTTTTGTAGAACAAAAATATGTGTACAACTTTTAAATTTCTATTTATTTAAGAATGAGGAAAAAATGTTTGAAGACCTCTTTTGAAAACCAATCTCTAGACCAGACAACTCTCTTTAAGGCTTTATATTGGATTTTTAGATTCTGTTTCATAAATATTGTTCTGAGATATTACATATTGAGAGAGATGAGTTAATTGCACTTTTTTTATATATTTAGTTTCATTATCAAGAACATTTAAATTTGGCATTATAAGTTGTTGTAACCATATAAATTTATTGTACTTCTAAAATTCTACTTAACTACACAAAAGAACAAAGAAAACTTTTTCACAAATAATTTTGTAAGAAAAATTATTTAAATTTTGCGTTACTTTATTGCGACATTCTTTGTTAACACGTTGCAACTGTGACTATACTTTAAGACACTTTAAGGAAAGGCACAGATTGTTATATTGAAGATGAGCTATTTGTTATTAAAAACTTGTAGTAACACTCCTTCTAATTGTAAGAATTAACATTAATCTTTATATGTATACTCGTGTACACATACGTAATTAATCTTGTTATCTGAATCTATTATTGTATTACTTATTGAAATATTGTAAAATAAATTAATAATAAAGTTAAAATTATGCTAAATAGAGAAACCTCTTCATATATTTTAGAAATGCTTCTGTAATATAATCACTTTTAACAAAAATTAATGTGTAAAGTTTTTCTTTTTCTATAAAAATATAGCATCATTTTATAAGTTTTTTTTTTATTAGATATATGTAATTTAGATTGTAATATATATTCGTTTATGATGCATAATATACGCTATAATTGTCCAAAGAGTCACAACCCAAATCGATTCTATTAAGCACAATGCACGACTATCCATTGCACCAATTCTCCAGTGAAATGGAAAGATTTGGTAACATATGCTATGACCCACATATAATACTAGTGCATTCATTCCTGTGAATTCATATGTATATAAAAGTACCTCTCTTTTTCATAGAATTCTTCAATAATCTTCTTGAACATTACGCACACTTACCTGGTATTCTAAAAGGCCCACCTTGCCAAACTTTGGTAACGTCAATTAACAAATAACATCCCGTAAGGAAAGCCAGGGCAAAAGATGTCGAAACAAGTACGAATGATATAGACCTACACATAAAATTTTATATATTGATACACACATTATTGAAGACTATTCATTCAATATTCAGATTTTAAATTATGGTTTTTCTTTAAAATTTAAACTATTTCTCTTCCCTTATTTAGTATTTGGACATAAGTGTAGCAAAATATAGATTTAAATATTATTTTACCATAAGTTTTTGTTGACTGGTATAACGTTGTTAAAATGTAACATGCATCCCAAAAAACCATATACTACTGCCCATGAAAGCCATCGAAAAATACGAGCTTTCCAATCTTTATACAACATCAGAATGATACCAGCTTCCACACCTAGAAATACTTGAAATATCGATGTAAGGCATCCTGAAAAAAACATTCTCTAATAAGTACCAAAACCTTTTTTATCTTACTTTGTTTCTTATTGTTAAAAAAAGAGAATCTATTATAGATTTCACCAGCTATAGAAAGAACATAAAGACAAATTATTACCTAAAATTCCTTCAGGATCGAAAGGGATTGATCCATAGACAGAACTAATGGTTGATCTTTGATAAATATGATTTACAGTTAGTATGGTTCTGTCAATATATCCAGCCGCTCCTCCGGTACAGTTGAAGTATTTGCCGTCTTCATGTCTTCCACCTGGTCCGAGATATCCACTAGAACAATGTAGCTGTTATTTAATATTATAAGTATGATAAAGATGTATATATTTAATTTCTTTATTATATAAATACTTAGAGAGAAATCAAAACCAATCTACATACATCGGGCAATCGGGCACGGGAAGACTAAATGTTAAAACCAAATGCACAAGTGCGAAAATCAGCATTATGCACCAATGTGGCAGCAAACTTAGTACTTCACGTATTAATGGAGTTTGTGACAAATTCTACAAATGTTAGAAAGTGTTT
>QVNV01024470.1:0-33144 GCA_014825455.1 Pseudomyrmex pallidus | reverse complement strand
CCCGATTTGGTACGAACGGTGTTTACCGGCAGTTCGTTCACGCAAAAAATATCGTGTACACGTGTACAGCCGTTGCTGTAAAATATTCTGGAAAATTCCTTACAGGAAGGCTCATGTAAGAGCTCAAAAAACGTTTCGCATCTCATATTGTAACTGTAAAATATAGAACTTGTTTTTCCTCGACTTGGACCTTTTTTTACTGTTATTGTTATTCGCAAAACGAGTGTTTTTGAATTTAATTGTTATCAAATTTCGTAATTATTATATCTTCACCCGTGAAAGCGTTTACCCGCTGCGTTACGAGCTGCCCGTCGGCTGCAAGAGCGACACTTCGTTTCTCCTAAAGTGCGCGATATAGAGATGTTGTTATATACCGCGTTTAAAGTATGTAGCGAAACTGTTCGTGTAGTTTAAAACAGCAAACACACGGGAGCTACGTACGATGTTTGCTTGCGATCTGTGAAGACCAAACAAGATTCCTGCCATAGATAAACCGCATGAAACCTTATAAGGACGAGAGAGAGGCAGGCAGTTCGCGCTGCCGGCGATATCTCATAGTTAATGTATCAACAAGACACAATGCGGCATATCGTTAGATGTATCTTGATACTATGTCTATTAAAGTGATGCACGGGCCGGTGTCTCGCACGTCGCGCGAATATGGCGCGGCGTCGTAATTTCTTACGCCACCCCCTTCCCCCACGACTATTTTCTAATTACAAAGGACGTAAAACAGACACAGTGCGCGAAACTCTATTTTAGCACGTCGTTACGTTTTAGTATGTCATTTGCCGTCCACGTTATCGCGCGCGTGTGTAATATTTCGGTTTTTTTATTATTTTAAACCCCGTTAATATACCGAAGAGAGTTTGGAACGCGTTTAGGTTTCAAATAGAATTGCACACATTTTAAACTGTCACCGAATATAGATACACAAAAAATTATTTTGTAATTTTTGGACTTGCTGTGGTATATTGAATATTGAATTTTTACAGTTTTATGTTTTATAGTTTTAGGTGCATGTTTGCAATAAAATAGTTGTATTTGATTTTATTCGTGAATTAAAAAGTTTTTAGAAATTTTTGAAACAATATGTGTGCGTGTACGTGTATGTACACATGTCTATACTAGCGTACGAAGTCATATGTGTAGGACAAGCGTATAGTCGTTTC
The DNA here is from genome assembly GCA_014825455.1 of Pseudomyrmex pallidus. Lineage (NCBI taxonomy): Eukaryota > Metazoa > Arthropoda > Insecta > Hymenoptera > Formicidae > Pseudomyrmex > Pseudomyrmex pallidus. The sequence continues at coordinate 31,972 of QVNV01024470.1, read as the reverse complement.
TTTGAGAACACGAGGGTTGTGCTCGACAAATATCACGTAGATACGTGGACGAATTTGTGTTTCCCAAGCGCAGTCATAATTAAACCGTTTCGGTGTACGAAGCAGGCAACATAATTAACGTCAGCTTAATTCGAATCCGCGGTTAAACACGGGTCCGAAATTTTGCGCGGGCCAGCAAGCTGCACACTTATCTCCGGAAATTCGAGAACAAAAGTGTCTTCTTCGCTGGTTCACGTATCACGAAAGACCGCAAGCTACGGAGTTAAGGTTGTGTCAGACTGTGTGTGTGTGTGTGTTCGTAAAATCCGAACATTTCGTCACTTTACGATGCGGCCTCTCTTTTCACAGATGAATAATAGGCGAACTCCACCTTTTACTGCGGTCACGAATGTTCCCGTTAACGTCGATATCTTCGCGCAATAACAATGTGGGTTGATCGCACGAGAACAATAAGAAAGAGTGTGTTTTATTTCAAAAGCGTATCTGACGTTCCAAGGAAAACGCGAATCTTCGAAATAGCATCGTGTGAATCAAATCTCTCGCGCAATCTTACTTTGACGTCGTTTTGTACATATCTTGTAAAGACTTTCATAAATTATTATTTACATCGTAAAGATAATTAGTGTTTCCACGAAACACAACGCTCGGTTCACACAGGCGCTTTAAGATGCGCATCTTGAAGACGTATCTCGCAATACGTTCGCAAAGCACGTGAAGCGAGAAAGTCGTAATTAGCTAAATCAGATTAACCGGCATTCCAAACGTGTCCTAATTCCGAGCATCTATAATCCGGGATCACGGAACCAAAACGTTCTACATCTTACAACCCGGAGGCGACGCCGGATTATGAAGACGCCCGTGTATTTCCCTGTGCCACGTGTCCGCCTCCGTGCACGTGTCGTGGTTTCGCCGCTGGTTGCAATTAACCTCGCCGCATCCTGCCACCCGTTTCCCTAAACAGAAACCAGCTTAATGCGACGATGCTTGATCTAACGCGGATGCGCCGCGTAACATAAACGGATAACCCCGTAGTTTCTCTCCATAAAATGTTTACCCGCTTGTCTGACATTTCGAGTGACGCGTGTTTGATATGAGAGAAAGAGAAAAAACTGTCCTTTGCGGAAGATAATCCTCTCTGTACAATAATAATAATTTTTGACATTTCCTCTTCAACAAGGAATGATATTATTTTGTTTTTCTTTTTTTTTTTTTTTATTGTCAAAATTTTATATTCGAAACGCGAACGGCGTTTCAATTAGCATACAACGTGATCGGATTTGAAAAGAGAAATAAGAATTTTACTCGGCAAGCGAAAATTCGAGAGACGAATCCCGAGCTCGAAATTTTAATAATGAAGAATTAATATACTATAGTTGTTCCCGGGATGGTTGCAGCGTGTGTACGTCGGAAGTGCAATGGAGTTGGCTCGCTGATGGTTGCGCGTGTTTTGCGGAGATTGCACGACACCATGAGGGAGCTATTCGTCTTGGTAATGCGTGAGGGTGTCCGCGACACGACAGAGTGGAGAATAAGGAGAAAAGAGAGAGAGAGAGAGAGAAGCAGAGACAGAGAGAAAGAGAGGGAGAGGAAAGACGCCCCATATCCAGCGCGCACTGGCAGATGAGAACCGCAGGAGTTGTCGGCGGATTCCCAGGGTAGCCACACGAGGAAGGAGGTGTTCGCGTCCAGATGGGTAGGATAACGCGACGCCGGGGTTGGGATAAGTAACCTCTTATTAATGAGCAACGGAAAGCGCAGACATTTAGGCATTTGCAGCTTGGCGAAGAGCCTCTTCTCTTTTTTTTTTTTTTTTACGTTTCTTTTATCGATATTCCCCGGCAGACATCTGTCTTCTTGATGCAGATATGCTCGTACACGGACGCGCTACACGTATGTGAAAGGTGCACGATGGAGGATATACGGATTCTGAGGAGCTCTGCCCAGCGGCATGTGCAAGGATGAAAGTCCGCCATTAATCTAAGGTAGACTCGAAATCTCGGTTAGGAATCTCACGTCGTGCGCGAATATCAGAATGGAGATCTCCTCGGCAAATTCCGGCAAAGCGCCGTGAATTTTTGCATCTTTAATGTGCGCGCGCGCGTTCGGCATTTATTTTTTTTCCATTCCGACCGCGGCGGAACTTGCACATTTGGTTTAACGAAGAGAGAAAAATGCGCGGAACGGGAAATGTGTAATAATTTTGAAATAGTGTGGATTATAAAATAGTAAAGATTGAAAATTATGGGATAATCTCGAAATTGTGAATTGTGTGATTTTTTTCTGGAAAATTCTCTTGCGCGCGAAAACGGAGAGAGACGTATCGATTCTTTTGCGGATTACACGAATTCACGACGATGTACACAATAAATATCTCTGCTTGATTTTCCCGTGTACTACTTTGACGCGTACAAAATACTTGGAACGTGTTTAATTTTCGAAAATTCATTAAATTCCCGAAAGCGCTGCGTTTTCTGTTGCAAATAACACAGAGCGAGTGTAATATTATTTCCCGAAACATCGGGGGGTGAAGTTTCTCCCCGCGGGAGACGCGCTGCGGAACATCTTTTGAACAATTACATCGTACACGATAAGGAGTTTCCACTTTCGTACGTCCGTTTTTGACTTGGTAAATTACGGTTTGTCGAAAACTTTCGCGCCGAAACTTTCTCCTTCTATAGCCCGCGCGAATTGCTATTGAAACTTCGAGTTAGGCCAAAAGCTTCTTATCGGCTATTTCTCTTATTGCAATGCGCGCGGCTTTCGCAATATTTCAGTGTCCTCTTAACTCCGCGGATCTCTGAAAAAGCTGCAAGGGGGAAAAGTTGGGAGTGGAAGCGCGTTTTTTTTTGCGCGCGCGCACGGGAAAACGCAGGGCCACTGCGCAGAAGTATAAATCCGAATTACTCTTTGGGGATTACGGGAGCTGTTTTCAGCATGGATTGGAATTTTGGATGCGCGCGAAAGGCACCGAGAAACTTTGACAGGAAACATTATAAATGTTTTTTTCCCCGCTGCGTGCGGGGATTTATGACGGAATATTTATGCATTCGCATCCATTGTCATCATACCTACGTGTCTCCCGCGAACGCGAACGCGCGCGCATCGTGAAATAATTCTCATGTACCTATACACACATTTTACTCTCCCCCGATAAAAGTATTTCGTCGTAAAAATTTTCCCCGAGTGTCACGAGTCCAAGAAATCCAGGACTTGTTAGCGAGTCAAGTTCGCGGCTTTTAACAGCGAGAGAGATCTTATTATCTCGTGTAATTTTATCCGCGCTGTGTAACCGAAACGCGTACGACGACCGGAGGTGTGTAATGAAGTATATCCGTTTTGCGCGCTGTGTGTGCGCGCGCGCGCGACGATATTATCTCTCTCCTCGTTCTCCGAAGTTCTCCCCCGCGCATAAACTCATCGCGGATAACGAAATCAGGAGGAGCTGATGTCTGATTTTTCCGTGTTCGCCGAATCGAAAAGCTAACCGCTTTGCGACAATTTTATACCTCGCGATTCTGGGTCATACTTTTAAAGACACGTCCGCGGTGCTAGCGAAGAATAGAAAAAGAAGCAGCGTAGGTATAGTATAGGTACGTCGCGCGCGACGATCGGAGCGGACTCGCGAATTTTCACACGTGAGAACAACGTGGCGCGTGAAGTTAAGACGGTGAGGTAAGGGATGAAGGAAGGAGAGGACGGCGTACCCGATGGAATCAGGTCCTCGAAACGAAATGCAAATATGGCATTATTCTATTGAACGCGCGGAGGCTTCATATTTGAGTGAACTATGTGCCTTGAAATCGAAGGATTCGATAGTGCCGCGGAGAGATGACGTGACGCTCGTTCGGCAAGTTTGCATATTTCAAAAATAAATTGTGCAACAATTTAAACGCGCACTTGCCGTATAAATTGTTGGCAAGAGAAGAGAAAGGGAGCTTTACAAAAACGTTCCTTGTAAACGCGTAAATAATTTCACTTTCGTTTACGTTATGTAAGCTTCCCCTACAGGCTTAATCAGGGCGTTACTTAATCAGCGTGAAATATTCAACGCGCGGGACAAACGCGCCGTCACCACTTACAATGGCGGCTTAAATAATTTCTTCGCGGTTAATTGGATTAATTGCCTTCCGACATACGTGCGCGCGTGGAGCTCACTTATTTCCTCCGGACGTCCGCCTCTCCTGAACCGAGAATGAAAAAATAAAAAAAAATAAAAAAAATAAAAAAAATAAAAAACCGCGGCGAAACAAGCTACGTAGAAGTGTTGGCGGAGGTCGCCCCTATCGTAGCTACATCGGAGAACTTTCGACGGCTAATGGAAATAAAAGAAAGTTCTCCTTTTCTCTCTTTCTTTCTTTCTTTCTCTCTCTCTCTCTCTCTCGCAAGCATTGTGCAGCCCGGTTCAGGTTCGTTGCGTCTAAGAGGGTGCAATAAACGACCAGATTTTCACCGGAACGACCAGCAGCTAACGAACCAAGCGGCAGTTAGACCACACTCAGCCATTAGTGCCACTTTTTTCGGTGCACTATGATATCTCGCGATACAATCGAAAGAGGGAGAGGAAATAAAAGCCTGCAATCGGAAAATGCACAACCTATATAGTAGTTTGGTATTACTACGAATTTCACGTGCAATTCTTATTCTCGTTTTTCTTTAAGTTTATTATTTTTCTTCTTTTTTATTTTCTCGAATCAATCGAATCTCGCGCGCGAGATACAATATGTGTAATATGTATATTTAATATATGTGTTATATAATGTAATAACATCGCTCAGTCATGAAATGCAGTTGCCAGGATTCCTCGACAATTTAAAGTCCGCGAACAATATGCAATTGTTCTGCAGAAAACGCTTGCCTTTCTCATTATTACTTTTAATGAATTAATACGCGGATATAATTGATTTCCCCGGGAAATTCTCTCGTGTTACGTTAAAACCCGTTGCGCAAGCCGCGCGCTGAGTAATCGTGTTTGCGATTCAATTTCACGTTTTTTAATCGCGTATTGTGAATAGAATAAAAGCTTAGAATGTTGATCGGATTCCGGCTTATTTGTGCTTTAGACGCAAAATACTCAATCTTCCACATTTGTGTTTACACGTCCGCGTGCACATTTATATTTCGATGAACTTATTCGAGAGAGAAATATCCGCGACAATCGATGCCGCTGCGCCGTTCCCTCGCGATTTCCGCCCGAAGTCGTGTTAACGACGCTATTGTACCGCATTGACAAATCCCTATACATATACATATTGCGGGTCCTTGAATATAAGAAGCTCAGGGTACAAAACCTAAATCGATTGTCGGCCCGCACAATGGAATATCTTCCTCCTCCCCCTGCCCCGACCCGACCCCGGTTGCGCGCCACATTTACTTCGTCCGACGATGAAGTCGGGTGAGTTATAACCATCCTCGACCTCTTCATTCATCCCTCACTGCCGTGCCTCTCCGTACCTCCTTCTTCTCCTCCCCCCGTTTGCGCTTATCTTGCGCCCGCCTTTCTCGCTCTCTATTATCATCTCTAACAAGACGTACTCAGCGAATTCGTTAATGACTGTCTGAAAATCTCCGTTATTAAAATTAGCGCGAACTTGTGTTTCGATCCGTTTCTCCTCTCCCCGTCTCAGGTTCATTCCTTCGGATTACTTCGTATCTCTCCCCTCGTCCTAACGTTCTTCGAATACTTTGCTCGAATTTCCAGACACGAAGAAACCAGCGCACGTTTATTGATCTCTGAACGCGCGGCACAAGCGCTCGGGAAGCAAAGAAAAAAAAATAATATTAATGATAATAACGAATATCACACGCGCGCGCAAAGGATATCCAACTTCGCGCAAGTGTATTATCGTTCCCGAGAGGGGAATTGCTTTACTCTCGCGCACGTACGCACACACCACGCGAATCCGTTTCCGGATAATCGCCGCAGCAACTCTTTTCCGCCCGGTAAGTTATCCGTCGCACGATCGACTTTCGGCGGAAAGGAAAAGGGAGCGAGGCGAATTTATCGGCAGGATTTGCAAGCGCGCCGGGAGGGTCGACCTCTGATACGGCGGGCCGCGCTCGCTCGCTCGTAGAAATTCTTTGAAATCCGCTTGACTATAGTAAAAAACGCTTAGAGACCTAGGTGGGTTAGAGAACTTAATCACGACTTTGCAAGAATCGTCCCTGAGGACTTTCTTATAATTGTCATGTACCACGAGATCGGGAGTAAACGGAGAACGCACTCTCCGTGACGCTTCGTTTCGTAAGAAATCATGAAATATTTTATACATGGCAATTTGCCAAAGTCAAGTTGCGGAACAGTGCGTTCCCAGAGCTTATCGTTTAAATCCCGTTTGGGGTGATCAGTGGTTAACCGTTACACGAAGCGGAAGTAACGCATCAGTTTCCGCGGCACGAGTTTCGTCACGGATTTGATTTGTGTGGAGACGTTTCGCTTCAGCTGCGAAATATATAAGATATCTCGTTGACAGTAGTGAATAACAACGTGAGTTTTCCAACATTTTTTTTATTCAATCGAAAGTAACACGCCGCGATAAAGAGATACTACGATTCTACAGATCGTTTTCACAATAAATTCGTAGAAAGAAAGAGAGAGAGAGAAGAGATACGAAAAACGTCTCAACATTTGGAGTTTTTACAACGTCGCGCGATGTAAATTTTATCAACAGTCACACGCACCCGTCAGGCTCCTCTCTTCGGTTTAATTTTCTGTCGATACATGAGTTGTCTCTTTATCCGCGCTGAACACACATGTACGCGATATAGTGCCGTAAGTGCGTTATCAGCAGTACAGATTCGCGAGCGATATCATTGATAACAATGTTATAAACGGCGCATAGGCGCTTCATCAAAGAGAAACAAACTCGAAATACGATATATATTTGCGTCTCTCTCATGTCGTTTTCGTGCGGCATAGAGAATTATACAGTGCCGCACACGGGCAAAGCACACAATTAGCCGTTGGCGCGGCAACGAACTTTTCGAGCAAATTTCAATTTCAACGATCGTGCCTCTTCGTGTTGACGTAATAAACGTTCGTTTCAACGAACTCCGCTTATCTCTCACGCGTGCATTCTCTGTTCGTCAAAGTCGACCGGCCAAAACAAAAAAAATACACGTCTCTCCGCCCGTGTACAAGAACCTTTTTCGCGCGAATCGAGTTTTTACCGCGCGCGCGCGCGCATTGTATAAATCGATGCGCACTACATCCACTTTATATTACAATTCGCTTAACGCGTGCGCGCGCGATAACCATCGCGTTATAATAACGTCACAAAAATTCTGCGTCTCGATGAAATTCCGCGGTGGTTCTGTTTACTTAAACACCGCGCGAAATTACAATCGGTTATTTATACACTTTTACTAAATCAACAAGAAAAAAGCTCCCGGATTTTTCATTTTCATTCTTTTCGCGCGCAAAAATGTAATTTGACAAAAACGCTACACACCTGTAGCGTTAAATAATACATTCATTCGCTCTCTCATTGTTTTCGCATTAACGCGATGTGAGGATTAATGTTTGATCTTTCCCCCCGCGTATGTGTCACGCGCATCACGCAATTTCATGTCGAACACTTCAGACAACAAAAGCGTATCGCCGTGCGAAACGCGTAAAAATAAAAAATATGAAAATTTCACGAGTTGTGTAAATTAACGTCTTTTATTCACACATTTTCTTCGTGCGTATATAAAAGCTGTCCCAATTAGCATATAAAATGTAATGATTATGACTCCCGACCGTTGCAACGGCGGAAAAGGGTTAAACACGAAACGCGAAGAACATCTCCAGTTTATCCGCGATAATTAATTCCACAAGTAATGGCATGTACAGCACGCCGGGCGCGTTAAGCAACCCCCGCAGCGACGCGAACAAAACGAACTTCATTGTTGATAGTTCCTCGCTCGCGCGAGAATATTTCCTCGGGCAGTTCCTCGGTAGGAACGCCGGAAAACACATAGATAGGGAGAGAAAAAGAGAAAGAGAAAGAGATACAAAAAAAAAGAACAAAATGCTGTGCTTCTCGATTTATTATCCGCTTTATCGGCAGCGGGAGAACGCGCGCTTTTCGTCGCATATTATCATTCCCATATGCGTGAGTAAATCCCTGCTGACAAGCGTATATACGCACGAGACGTACGTACATACGTTGGCGAGGGCCAACGAGAGGGCTGGACGGAAAGGGTTGTGCGAGTCGGCAATAACGGACGGGTCGAACGTCCGCACAATGGACCGTTTCGACGGGTGTGCGCGCGTCCAGACCAGAGGATGGCCCGCGAGAGAGAGATAGGGTAGGATATATTTCGAATATATATTTGGGCCTGCGAGCTGCTATCGACGCGCCATAAATGATCGCTCGCCGATTTCGGCACCGCCGCTCGCGCCCGCCGCCGCTTTGTGCGTTCGCCAAATTAAGCCACCATTAAAATAATAATCCCACGTTCGCCCTCTCTCACTTTCTCTCTCTTTCTCTCCTCCGCGTCTGTTCCGATCACGCGCACCCTCGCGATGCTACCTTCTCCCCTCTCGAGCGAAAATCGACGCGGACGCGATCGACAATAATCGCGCACCGCCGCCGTCCTCTTGATTATCCATCGACGCCCGGGATTATCCCCGACGGACGCAATTATGTGCGTCGTCGCTGGAGCATCGCGCCCCTGGACCAGTTTAAGCCAGTTTCACACGAACCACTAATTTCGTTCAGTGGTTGTCAACGTTTTTGTTTTTTTTTATCGCCTCTGCGTCTCGGTCATAAAACGATTATGCATGAATTGATATGTCGAAAAAAAAGGGAAGTGTTCTCGAGAGAATAAATTGTAAATCTTTTTTTTTACCGGCACACAAACTCGTGAAATTTACATGAAAATTCGAAAACTAAAATAAAACGAGAAAAAAGTGAAACTAAAATAATAAGAACAACAACAAAAGTAATAAGTTGTAGTCAAGTTTGATTGTTTGAAAATACGGACTTTCGGCCCGTTGTAGTTTGCAACTTTTTTTTCTTTTTTTTTATCATTAATTGGTTGAATATCGGATCTGTTATTATGGGTTTTTGTTTTTTTATCCTCGTGCGAGAAGTCTTCCAACGCGAAGTCCCAGCAGAGAATTGGACGGTTCGCGAAAAGCCGCGGGATTATCCTACCACAATTGGATTTGTCATTCCGATGTTCCCCTTTCACGAGCGATTCCGACTGCATTCGCGTGTGAAAACTTCCATTTAGAGAATCATTCTTTCCCGGTCGTGTCTCTCTCCCCACTAAGACACTCCGATGATCCAACCGCGAGAAACCGTGTGAAATCGACCTTATGGAACGTGTCGTGCGGGAACACTATTCTCGCGCGCCGGCACTTCGCGATAGAATTGTGTAATTACGCGATCGGGTTGCGATTCGATTTCCGGTCGATTGACGGAAAACGGCGTTTGAAGCGTTTCTCGCTCAAAGAAAAACAATTTCGTTTCCACCGTCAAACCTGGCACGGGCGCGGAAAAAAAAAAATTATCGTCGCGCGCGATTACGGACGTTGCACCTGAAATTTACGGCGACTATCGAACAGTGAGTCGATAATAACAGTTATCATTCCCGATAACTGTTTCGATCATCTTCGTTCTTGCCACGCCATAGCTTACCGAAATGGAATTTATGGAGTTCATGAGGTGGGTTTCAGATTATAACTCTCTCTCCCTTTCCTTTCTCTTGCTGTGCGCGCATTATGAACTTGCGCGCAGCCGTAATAACGCTTTTTACATCTGCGCATTCAATTCTCAAGCGAGAAATGCATCGCTCGAAACTTCGGAAACGCGAGAATTGTTTATTGTACGAAGAAACCTAAGAAACATCGCAATATCTAATAATAAACAAAAACCGTGTTTTTCTTCCGTTTGTAATCGCCGGGGCGGAAATTATTTATAATTTCCAACTCGCGCTCAACTCTACGTCTTGCCCGGAATTAAGCGAGCAAAAAGTACAAAAAAAAAATCACTACATTGTGTCGCGTTAGATGCACGGTTGGTCTCGAGAGGTTAATGATATAAGTTGTTTTGACGTTGGTTCCGGACCAAATCCCACGACGTATCGTGAAAAAGAACGCATTAGCTTGCTTAATACACGCGCCTGTGCAGCGGACCATTACTCATTGCCGTCCGTTGTTTGGGGACGTATCCGAGCGTGTCACTAATAAATCTTTATGAGGATTTGCGGCAGATAAAAGACAAATGATGCGCAGGCGGGCATTATGTGGGTCAGGATTATCAGTCGGCGCGCGAAAATCGATACGCGCGCGTTTGTCATTTTTCCGCGGGTCCGCGTTATAATCTATGAGTGAAATATGACAAAGTATTAGTTGCCAGACTCATTTCTCTCTACTTTCTGTGTTCACGCGGAAACATCGGGAAAATAGAGAAAGAAAGAGAGAGAGAGAGAGAGAGAGAAAACGCGCGCGTTTTGTCGTCGGAACGCAGCCCGCGATAACAAAGCGCGGCCGCGCCGGAGAGCGCAAGATAAGTACAAAAATATGTTGTAATAACGAGTAGTCAACAAATTTTTCAGTCTAAATTCATACGTAAATCAAGCTCCACGGTGGCGCAAGCTTATACGTACATCGAGTTCATGGCGTCCCTTAAACGGGCGCCACGTACGTACGAATGAATTAAAACGCGAACGTTGCATAAAGAAGATAGTGCTCGCGGTTGCCTAAAAAAAACATGTGTTTGCCGTTCGTAAATATAGTTTCCATTATCATATAGAATGAGCTCGTATATTATATCGTTGTTGAATTTTTAGAAAATTAGTCCCCTCTCAGAAAAAAAAACGAAGATAATCGCGCTATTGCGTAATTAATGTGTCTCGTACATAAAAAAATCAATATATTCACGAAGTGGAAGAGAGATTAGATGAAACGGATAGCGCACCTACTGAAAAGCGAGTTTAATATTTAATTACTAAACTAATGGTGTTTTTGGATATTATTTTATATTATAAATAATATTTTTGTATATTACAAATAATAAAAGTATATATGTTGATGTGTTTGCAATGTGAAACTTCAAATTTAAAGCTTTAAGGCTGAAGATAGTTTTTATCAACACATTTTGTTATATTCATAATTGATCGTCGTGTTTTGCAGATTTTATTAGCACTTGATATGCATATTTTTCTTTCTCTCTCTCTCTCTCTCTCTCTCTCTCTCTCTCTCTCTCTCTCTCTCGAAAAGCCATGCAGATTTACAACAATTCGACTTCGACACCAGTCGAAATTTTCATATTGCGGGAAACACACGCGAACGTAAAGTTATGAGAGCGCATAAACTTGGTAATTTCGATGATCGATTTCGCGCGAGAGCACATTGCTCATAAAAATGAGAATAACCCTGTCGCTATGAATGGAGACGGATGGCAAACGAGTAGAAAATTTAAATTCGAATACAAGAATCCGTATTACGATTCAAGTCTGTCATCCCATTGCCATAAAAGTCTACTAGTTTGCGGAATCTGCGCGATTTTTTTTTTTTTTTTTAAAGAAAAAAAAGATACAAAGCCTGGCTTAAAAAAAAAAATTCAGCCTCTTTTTAACCGTAGCAGTACGGCACATCGACTGGGAGCGAAGTTTAAGAATAAAGGCATTGTTCGTGCCAACAATACGGTCTAAATAAAACCTCAAGTCTACTCTTTCATCCAATTATATAGATTCTAATTTGGTTCGGTACTACCAATTATGCGAATAAAGTCCGTGATGCTTTTGTATCTGTAATCTCTTTCGTTCATTTTTGCTTTCTCGCGTTCGCAATTAGTTTCGCGAAAAAAAATTCTCTTTTCGAGTTTTCAAAATTTAATCTACCAAGTCTATTTATACATTTCGGCTGTGGCAAGTGGTTTTCCTTTATCGCGACACACACACACACATGCACACACGTTTGTGCAGCCAGCGTTCAATTGGCAATATTATCGGATCAATTCCATCGAATGTGTGGACAAAGTAACGTTATTTTCTATTGCCGCTACTTCGAAAAGAAGAGGGAAGGTCGAGATGAAAACTTTTCAATCTTATACAGAAAATTACGCAGCACAGCAAGTATCATCATCAATCATAGAAATTTTTTCTAATGACCATCCGTCATTGACATATTAATTATATATTTATGTACAAGGAAATGGTGGGAAATCTCACTTAGTTTTAATTAATAATACATTTAAATTAATTCCGTTTCGGCGGAGCGCGGCGGTGATGCTAATATTGATTTATACTACTTAAAATTCTGATTTAATAGTGCCCGATGCTAAACTGTTAATTAATAATAATTAAGATACATGTTAATACAGGATAAGTAATATAAATTATACCAATTATATATCAGCTTCGTCGTATTTCATGTTAAATCTACATTCTGCAATATAATATTTACATGATACAACGATATTTGTCATGTAATAATCGATTTATCGTGTAAAAACGTGCTGACATCCAAAAACAGGATTGTGTTGTCCACGCGTCTAATAAAAGAGACACACACTTTTCCGAAACAAGAACATTTTTACCGGAAAAATTCTCGCGAACACACAAACTGATGCGTGTGTCGTATTTTTTCGGCCTCTTTCCAACGACGTCGACATGGCAGGCACTCCACTACGGAGTTGTAAAAACTTCGGTTGGAAACATAATTACCTGACGCGGACATATGTTACATCACCACGAGAGAGTCCGAGCGGACGCGGAAAAACAAGCCAAAACAAAAAACAAAAAAACAAAAAAAACAAAAATTTCTATGAATAATCTGGACATTTTTCGAGCAGAAATTAGGCATCTTTTGCATACACAAAACAGATTTTCGTTGCAACGATAATTACGATGAAATGAAAATTTTCGCGATATATATATATTTATTGTATTGTTTTTAGGAATAATTAAACTTCCTTTTTCTTGTTTGTCAGTTGCAATGCAACTACGGATCGCGTAAAATCGGCCCGTTAATTAATTGAGCATTCATTTCGTTTTTTTTTTTTTTTTTTTTTTTTTTTTTTTTTTTTATTCTGTTCGCGATGATAAATTCGTACGTTCCAGTTTATCGATAACGCGCTACTACGCCTATATACATACGTAGCCGCATTGTTCGCGAATGCTTCTCTTTGCGCAAGTTTGCCCCGCAGAACGGATACCACGCGTCCACGGTCAATCTGCATGAAAGTTTCACGTGAAACCGGGAAGAATCGAGGAAAAGAACGGATCTTTTTTTTTTCCTCTCTTTCAAGCTCCCTCATTTTCCGCCAGCGCCTTCTTTCCTTTCTCGGGGAAAATAGACGCATCCGTGAATAAAGCGCATTGTTCCAGATACCGCATTGTTTTCTCGACCGACATCTTCGACACGCGGGACAAGGTGCATCTCTCTTCGCTTTCAACGGAAGGTGCCCTTCGTTATTCGAGCACGTTATTCGTACGCGTATGAGGGTTACCGGTGTCCTCTCTTTCTTTCGTTTTTGTGTTACTCCGACACAGCGCCCTGGTTTTTCCTCGTCGTGATACGCCGCGCGCACATACGCCGACGAATCGTGACAAATGAATTCGTTCCGGGAATATCTCCATTTTCAGGCTCTCTCCTATTACGTTTCTTGTTGCCAGCGCGCCGGTATCAAAGTCGCGCGCACAATAGCGAATTGTAAGACGAAACGGGGAGGAAAAAGAAATCCAGGATACGGCTACAATCGTACACAAGGAAAGAAAGCCGAGCTGGATTCGTTATTAGCTTCTAGCGGAATATTGTTGCAATACGACGACGGAATGATAAGCGCAATTTTCAACGGAGATCAAAACATAATTATCGACGATCTCTTTTCGAAGAGATCCGTCGAAATTTTTTTTCCCTTTCAAATTGCGTGTTTCTTTATTTGATGTTTCGAGCGAATATTATTTCCGAGTTCCTTCCAAACTTCGCGTAATAATTAATAAACGTATTTCAGATTAAGATACTTGGTGCTTCTTCTTTTTTTCTTTTTTTTTTTCGTCGAGGTTTGGCTTATTCTCGGCGAACTGAATTTATATAATATATTTAAACTTAATCTGTCCTTTCGCAGACCGGATTGTAACGCGGGATATTATTAAGAAACTGTTAAAGTTATACGGACAGTCTTTCGAAAACTTTCGAAATCACTAAGACAATAACGGTAAGATAACGCCGCCCCCTCGTTTCCGCCGCGAGGTAACGGCCAGGTCGCAATTATGATAAGCGCCGCCGACGGGGAGGCATATCGATTTTTCGACGCGGCAAAGTGACCATCGAAATCTGTCGACAGAGGTCGATCTGCCGATACGACCAAGCGCGCGTATACATCTCGCGTTCTGGGGGAACGTAGTTATAACTTCGGCGAGTGATTGGTTTAACTTTACTTGCGCGCGTGTTGACGTTGCAGTCAGCCGCGAGCGGTTTGCGCTTCGCAGATTTACGAGGGACAGCCGCGTTTTTCAGCTCGCTGTCGGACAACATTTCATATTTCGCCGTTGTGCTGCTCTTATCCCGTCAATTTACTCGCGAATTTATCGTTAAACATGCAGAGCTACGTAAATTTCATCTCTCCCGTTCGCGCATCGCAAATGCGCACTCATTAGATGCACAACTAATTATGCTGATTGCAAGTTCCGCGCGTCGAATTCCCGCGTGTTTCGCATATTTTCTGGAATTTGCAAAATTGTGTATGTATCTCGAACACGGATTTTCGCTTTAAGTGATTTAAATGTCTGACGGAATAATTCATTGAAGATTCACGCAAGTTTTACACAAAACTCATCCCGGTTATCTCTCTCTTTCTCTCTCTATCTCTCGCGATCTAATCTCCTTAAGAGATTAAGATTTTTCAAAACACCGTAATTCACTCCGTGTCTGTGACTCCGGAGAGAACAGCCTCGAATCTGATTTGCACGCGCAAATGTACTTGCGGCGCCACGCTCGCTCTAAAGCTCCGATCGTCGAAGCTCCGGTCGTACAATTCGCGCTGACCAGTACGTATTACTAAATTCCATTTCTTCGTTCTGGGATCGAGTTACGTTGCCCGGTGCGGAAGATGTACGGCGTCCGGCCGCGCGCTTAGTCCACGTCAGTAGTCGACGGAGGCAAATGTCTTCATCGATTACGTTAGCGGTTACCGTGGCACGAGAACGCGCAGCAGAAGCATCGTTGCCGCCAGTCCGAAAGCAAATTCCGCATTCCTCTGTGCGCAAGAATCGCGCGCGCGAGAGAAAAAGAGAGAGAAAGGCGTGTTTCTGTCTCGCGTCCGTGGCTTATCGGGAAAGAAAAAAACCCATCCTTTCTTGGGTCTGTTTTCGATATCCTTCGACTGGACGAAGAATTATATCTGGGAGCGCGCGCCGCGAAGCAGCCGACCACCGTTGTAAGCACAGTCGCGAATGATATATTCGAAGTTGAACGCGCGTGACTCCCGAGCGATATTTCACGGAAGAGTTTCCACCCTTCCGACGAGAGAAGTCCCGAACCCCGAGAGCCTTTTCCTTCCTGTCCCGCGAGAGTCTTTGACATTATCGAGATTCCGGAGGCACCTGGAACGCTGCAATTTCGTTCCTCCGCCTTCATCCCGAGCGTGCATCTCTCTCACCTCTTTCCCCTTTGTTCTCGCTTCCCCGTTCTCTCATTCATTGTTTGCCCTTCTCGTTTGCGACTCGTCCTTTCTCGCCTTCCCCTTACTATCCGCCCTTATTTCGCGTTCGTTTCAGAACACCGCAACGAGAAGGGCGGAGAAGGGGTTAGACGTGGGCGAGAAATGGAGAAGCCGGGGGGTAATTTAACAGAGGCCAAATGAGATAAGATAGCCCCGCGCGTTGCGGTCGGGCTGGTGTTCTTGCGGTTCACCTTGCAACTCGGTTCCGCGACGCTGAACACGAGTCTCGATTCGAGTCATGTAAACACGTCCCGCGATGCGCCCGCATGAGACTTTTCCAAGAAAATGTCCGATCTGAACAGAAGGAAAGCTTTAGGTTCGAGTTTCGCTCCAATAACCCGCGTGTTCCTGTGAAACGCGAAATCGTCATCGGATTCCAATCGGGGATGTAAAAATGTCTGATGCATAACTGTGTGACAATTTACGTTTCTCGTGTTCTTTCTTTCGTTTACCGATTGTTCCAAGTTTCTCTATTGGTGTATTTCACAAACAATATAATTGGCAAGAAAAATTTTTTTACTCAATGTTAATATTTAATTTAATATCTACGTGTGGAGAGAGAAATAATTGGGTATCTACATTTCGCACGATTATACGCGCGCAAACGTTGCTTTCAAATTATCTGCTCGTAAAGCGACGTTTCCGAAGCGACGGAATATTCGCGACCGCGATATTTTTTAACGCGAGATAATTGAAAATACAGAGTTAAGTTTCGCGAACAAACAGATTCGAGCGTGTCAAATCGCCGATCTCTCAAAAGTAATCTCTTAAAAAGAAAAATATTTTTAACAAAAATAAAGGGAAAGGTTCAGAGTTAATTTACAGTACGGAGCGCTCTTTCGCAGCGAATAATTTTTTTTTTTTCGAAAATACACAGATTATTAAAATATCTTTCTGCGAATGTATCGCGATAATTTACGCATTATTGTATTATACCTTTTATATATTTTTACGTATATACAACGGGAAACCGAATACAAACAATTTTAAAATTTTTCTGGAAAATAAAACTTGCAATTCAATTAACGATTTAAACAACTATTCTATCTTTTATATTTATTTCCTCTTTAGTGTAATAATATATAACAATATTGATTCTCTAAAATTTGTCTTATCGATGGTGGTAGTAATATCATTTATTTATACGATCATCTCTTTTTTTATCGACAACGCTGAATGCGAGTTTAATATGAAAATTATGTGGAGCATCCCTATTTCGTTCACGGTCCGTGGCCCGAATATCCCCCACGGCTCACTTAATATCTCGGGTCATTTGTCGTTCAAATGACCGCATAACTTCGCCACGTTCTACGAAATCACCGATTTTATTGACAGCGGTCTGAATTAAGATGGTATCGCCGACTTCGGAAGAACGGTAATGCGGCAATGAACCCTTCGGATTTTCGTTTTCGCAAAAATAAAAAAAAAGGAACCCGTTTCGTCATAAAGAAACGCAAAAGGGTGCGCGTACATATAAATAAAATATGTAGGACGCGTGTGATTTAAATTTACGAACGGAGGGGAAAAAACCAACATTTGTTTTCAACCTCGGTATAAAAGCAAAGAAGCAAAGAAAATTACATATTTTGCCTTGGGAAATGAACATGTACAGACGACAAAGCGAGTCGATTGTTGTCATAATCTTTGACTACGTCTCTTGTGTGTTTGGCCGCTGCAGCGATTCTCTTGAGAAGTAGCGTTCTGTCTCTCTCTCTGTAGAGACGCGAGAATTCTGTAGCTGCGCTAACACAATCGCGGCACGCTCAGATACGTTTTGTCTATTATTAAGCCAAGTTCACGCTACGTTCGACATGCGTACATTCGAACGTCCGCGGAGATTCTCATCCGGAGGTTACATTCTTCGCTACGTAGAAAGCGAGTCGGTTTAGTTGGCCCAATTTTCGGTATGGCGTAGTTAATACAACGTATTTCCAACTACGAACTCAACAGTGTGAATGATGCTTCAGAAGTGCAAACACTCAAAACGGGGAAGTTATATATCCCTGGCATGAAGTACAGGATTCGTATTTGACATACCTGAGCACGAGCGGGAATTTCAACGACTCTCACGTCGTTCCACGAAAATAAAAAAAAAACGCGCAAAAATAATCTATTAATTCGCAAATTCGGCGAGAGCGTTAAAAATATTTGATTATCATTACACAACAAGCGAATTTTCCATCGTGTCAAAATTTATCCACGGAATCTCTCGCGTCGACCTCGGAATCTCTCGTGTCGTACGTCAAATATATACACAATACCGTTCTAACAAAAATTTGCCATAATTGAATAATTGCTTTATGTAAATTCCAACGCAATTATCTAATTATATACGCGTTTTTTTTCGCAATTTATGATTTTTCCCGACTCTTCGGCGTGCGACCCCCGCAAAGTTTATTGTCGAAAATAATGAATTTTTCGTTTGCTGTTGTTGACGGCAAACATTTTCAAATAAATACGAAACCGCGACAAAAGAAACTCTTCGATATAATTTTTTCTTTTTGTAAACCGTTAACGCCGCAATTTTAATCCCGAAAATGCATCGTTCGGTTAAACCATGATAAATACAAAATTTTGTTTTATTTTTATTCAGGAAAAATTATTAATTTCGTGCATGTGGAAAACGAACAAACAAACAGGAACAAATTGCAAACGTCATCATGGTAAAAAAAAAACTTCTACCTATAACGTTGTCAAAGATTTGTTATTCGCGCGACTAGAGAGTGCGCGTTGCGATATTTTTAAAAATCACAAACGCGGGGTGAGAGCGAGAGAGAGAGAGAAAGGAGAGAGAGAAAGATGTAGAATATAATCCCGTATATATCTTGTGAATGCCTTTTCATATCCGAATCGACTGACGTGCTTTCGGGCGGCGATTTGGCCCGCCAGATATTAATCACGTGACTCTTGGACGACACGGGCGGTTCAATGTACGCGACATCTGGTATTAATTCGACGCTTAACGTTCGGCAGTTCGAATTCCAAAGATCTCCGATCTCACGGAGCACACGTAGAGGCTCTGGCTCGAATCCCGCATATAATTTCCGTAGGGGGCGAGAGCTCGGGAGCAGAAGCGTCTACAGGAAGAACGATGGGCACACGTCTGTAAGTAGTATTGGTGAAATATGGTCCCGACGGAAGCGTTTTTATTCGTACACTTTATACACACTGGAGATTGCCAAAAATTCCGACGTTTCTATTCACGATCGTTGCAACGGACGCGAGATGACGATGGAGATCTCTGCGGAGAATTTTAGGAGTAACACACGTCGAAAGAAAATGTCTGACATATAAGTTTGTGTGTGTGTGTGTGTCGCGTCTAACTGTAAATTCTGCAGCGATTCCACTCACAAGCTGACTCTATTACTCCTCGGCATTAATGTTGTTCAAGTTAATTTTAAAAACAATTTCTGTAATATTCTCCGCACATGGAATTATCTTACGTACGTTTTTCTTAATACCGAAAATTCATTTCTTTGTGCGTCGAAACGGAATAAACCGTCGACCAAAAACTGATTCGTTATTGCGCGACAATCCAGCCTTCCACGTAAAATTCTGAACAAAAATCCCACTATTGTTACTAACTGCCATCAAATGTTGTTGTTACGAAAAGTGCTCGACATCGTGTTCCGCTTGTCAGTGAGTCTGGAGTTTCAACAAAAATCTCACCGTGCTAGTTTGCCAACTGCAAAAAATGTCGCTAACGACTTTTTCACGATGCTCGGACTCAGCAACACGGGATGTCGCGCAAGTATCGCGTGCGCGTGTATATAACACGGTGCATCGGAAAGCCGCACGTGTCAACCTCACGTGTCACGACACACGCGGATCCTTCCTTCGAAGCGCGCGAATCAAATGTCGCGCCGTGATTTCGCAAGAGAAGCGACTTAATCATCATCAAAGCCCGCTTTAGCCGGGAACCAACTTCCGGGTCTGCTTGTAACGAGACTTGTAACTTGTTCCATCCCCCGTAAGTACAATCTGTGCTGCGCTCCGCGTCTACGGGAATGCCCGCTAGCGTCCACGCCAGGAGTCACCTATCCGTTTAATCGATGTTTAACGATTCGAGTTCGAGAAACTCAGCGAGGAACTTACGACGGTCCGAACGAACTTCCGCCATTCTGGGAACCTCCGTCTCGAAGTGTTTCGGATGGTCCAGATTTCGGAATCATGCGGGCGAGACTCGTCTTGCTCGCTCTCGCGAATTTCCGAAATATATGTTACACGCTATTGAAAGATGACAATAAAATCAATAATAAAATAATATTTATCTGTACATGTATATGTATGAATTTTAAAATTAAATAAAAAATGTAGTTTTATTTAATCACTTTCTGCAAAAACAAGACTTTTTTTCACATCTTCAGCTTCAGAAATTCAAATGACAAAGCCGCGCCCTATATAGTTTAAAAAGTGAACTTTAGACGGTCAAATGTAATTTAAATGAAAGTTACGAACGAAGAGATGACACATAAAGCACTTTTAATGAAAATCTGCAACACACCGTTAATATCGTCCTACATTCTGCGCTGTAATTTCGCTAGCAATAATTGCTGAGTATATGTGGGCGGTCAATTTGCTACGTCTGTTTAATCCAATATCAAATCTGTGGAAACTCCAAAACGGGTAATTATATCTGGTAATACGATGCGCTACGTAGATGCAAAACAAAATAATTGAGAGCTAATTGCTCCGCAGCGTTATTTCTACTTGCTCGTTTGATTTATTGTCCCGAAAATTTTAACGGGTATTTTTTTCTATTTTCTGGAAGAAGAAATATTGCGATTGCGTTGATTGGTTAAAAAAAATATATATATAAGTAAACACATATCGAAACCGTTTAATTAGCTTTCTCTTCTTTAAATGAAAAGAGCGGCGTGTAACATTCTTTTCTAATGGAATAGGAATGAAATGATACACACAGCTGCGGGAGCTAATCTGGCCCTCATCTAATCGCGCGCCGCACTGGCGAGGAAAGGAAATCTCGTGCCTTCGCAGACAAGCGAGAAAATTACGTTCCCCCGTCGGCGAAAACAGCGAGCGAGAAACCGCGATTTCAAATTGAACGAATCGGCCACGGCTCTCGCGCAAACAATCGATAAGTAATCAAACGCGTGCCGGTCTTCCTTTCTACCTTCCTTCTTTCAGCCCTCATTTCCTATCCCAGTGCCGTAACTCGCTTTATATTGACGCAAATAAAAAGCCCGGAAGTAACTGGATTTATTATCCGCGAAGTGTGTACCGGGAAGTTTGTTAAGTGCAGCCGTTCGTAAGATAATATTGCACTCGAGTTGTGCGGCGTAATTCTGTTTTCTATTCTCCGGAAAGCAGCGCGAATTACGTCTCTATTCTGAATTAATGACTATCGTGTCTGTGTGTGTATGTATGTGTATACGTCGCTTATTTTATACAAAAGATTTCTCAGAAAATATTGTCTCTCAAAGTAACCACGTGCGCGGAGTTTTGGCGATTTAAAACCAGAATGATTAGCAAACTTCGCGCTCCCGAAAGTTATTTTATAACAATCTTATACCGATTTATGAGTTTTAGAGGTCGTCAGCTGCCAAAGCCAGCAGGAAATCTATCGCACCTGCGGGATGATAACCGACGTAACGAAAAATATCCGGACGTCAACGGAATTGACATTAAACGCTGACTTTTATATCTTCTCTGTATTATGACACGGTACAAATTGGTATCTCTTTCCTCCTACGTTTGGCTAATTAAAGCCTTGATTGATTAATACTTTTTAAAGTGTGATTAATCGTCTTTGCCCAAACATCTCGCGCTGTTAATCTCTTTTTCCTTCTCTTCCCGTTTTTTTCTTCCTTCTTTTTCTCTTGTTATTCTCAAGTGTATCCGAAGACACACGACAGACACCGTGGCAGTGTCGCATTTTTGTCGCCGCGCCGATGAAAGTGATTATTCGAAAGCGCGCACGCTCTTAACTGAACAAAGACACGTGTACATACATACGATATAGTCGCGCGCTATCTCGTAGAAAGTTCGTTGATCCGCAAAAATCCGTCTCGCGAAAAAGGAGGAGACGACACGAAACCCTCCAAATGAAATATTATCGGTGACTAGAGGCGTTTAAGAGAGGAAAGAGGGAAAGGAAACGAGCAAACGAATTTACGGTTCGCCGCTAAATCCCGTGAAGGATACGCCTCGTGGGAAAGTCGAGAGCGCGCGCGTTATAAGGCCGCGTGCTTCGCGAGAGACGATGAGTCCCGCGTATCGTCGGCTTCAGCTTCCATTTCGTAAAATATTTCCACCTCGCGTCATGGGGCGCGAGCGTTGCAACGACGAACGTGCTCATCCCAATAAAGCGTTACGAAAATTGTACATGCGGGGTGAGCGTACGTATATGCGCACGTGTGTACGTGTATGTGAGCGCGTTTATTTGTGTGTGCGCGCAGCCGGTTCCATTTTCGCAGTTCTCGCAAACGAGAAATGTCAGCGCACTTATTCGCGTGTACCGCGAAATTTCGTGCGCTCGTTCTCCATGGCGCTCGGTTACGCTTTGTTGGTATTACACTTCGTTAGAACCGCCCCGTGTTGTCGATTTGTTCGTTACACTTAAACGACGCGAGTGTGTGTCTTTGTACATTTCGAAGTTGTAAAACAATATATATCCGGAATTATTTCCAAACAACCAATTTCTATACACGGGTTAAAATATAACAATTGCATTGTACATAAGAGAAATGTGTGTAATGCAATTCTTCGTATAAAAGTTTCAGATTTTGCAGATTCGTTTGTTTCAATATTCACGAGAATGCGGTGGGAAAAAAATTGCGACGCACAAAGCAAGAGTAGAAGCTATTAAATAGCCGCGAAAAAAAAACTTTGTGCTGGTGCTGAATATATATATATATATATATATATATATTATACTCTTGCTGTGTGTTAATATCGTCGTGAACAAACGTAACTTTGCCCGCACAAAAGCCTTTCGAAACTTTTCACGCGCACGCTGCTGTAAGAGGGTAATAATATTATATTCTCCGGAATTGTGTAATTAAACTATTCCCGCATGAATTTATCTTTCCTGCGTACTTTTGCGACGCAGGAAAGAAAAATCCGTGAAAATCGGGTGGTCGAGGACTCGGTATTAAAAAAAAAAAAAAAAGAGATAGAAAGAGAGCGGACAACATTTTATAAAATCCTATTAAGTTCATAACCGAATCCGGCTAATTGTACTTAATGGCGGTAACGTTTCGTGTACAACAGCGAGATATCCGGCTTAATTAACTCGTAATTTCACATACTCAGAATCGAGGGAGGAAAAGGAATGCGGGGAAACACCGGAAGCCGATAGGAAGCGGAAAAATAACCGACTTCCGTATCGCGACTCCCCGCGAACACAACAATTAAAGCGCACTCGCTCTCTCTCTTTCTCTCCCTGCAAATATATGCTTTCTCTCTCTCCCTCTGTTTGTTAATTTAAATATTGCCGATCAAACAGTACGGGAATCAGTGTTAATTAGGCCAGCAATTCATGCGACATGTTGTTTTATGAGTACAAGATATAATTTCATTATTTACCTTGAGCGAATCCGCTTATTGGCGATCGATTATTTAAATTCTGCGGAGGATATATAATGCGGAATCGCCCCTCCCAACATCCGTTCTCGCTCGCTCTCACTGTGCCCGCGTTATGAATATTCTAATCGGCAAATCCGTAAAAATACAGCGGCAGATTTTGCCGCTTGCTTTATTTCAACGCGATTTTTCCAAATAGTTCTCTTCGTGCAACATATTTCAATAGTTTTCAAGTCATTTGTTATCGCAGTTTTATCGTTTAACTTATTCTTTTTCTGTGAGCTGTTCTTTTGTTTTAATATTTGATCTCTCTCTCTCTCTTTCGACATGATATTGAAAAAAAAAAAAACATTTTTACCATTTATATCCGATATATTGAAAAAAAAAAACATTTTTACCATTTTCATATTGATATGGAATTTCTTACATCGGGCTCAAAGGGCGTCCATAAATTTTCGGGAATTTTGAAAATCTCGTTACCGCAACGTCAGCTCTCTTTGCGAGCCTGATATTTTAAACCGGTGATTCCGAATTGCGGTTTTCTTCCTGAAAGCGACAGCCGCAGCTTTTTGTCGGTCTTACCACTTGGCAGTGTTCTCATGCGCGCATAACGGACGGGGGTTGAGCTTGCATTTTGCGTCCGCGGATACAATTTAAATCGCGGTAATTTAGAGCGGAAATGGTACACTGCTAACTCTCTTCGCGTAATCATCGAGATGTAATCCTTAGTTGAAAATGAGAAATTCCGTCATCCGTTTATAATTACCTCGTTTTAACAAAATTTTTACTCGAAAAAAAATTATGCAATTTGTTGGATTTCTATCTATTTTTTGCGTCATTATTGTTAAACGTACACAAATTGTATCGGCAACGATGACAGAAAGAAAATAACAAATAAAACACTAGACGAAGCTCGACGGAGCTAAGTGCACGGCAGACGTTTTGTAAGTCTTCCTTGAGACATTATAGCGTTAGCCGCACAAATTGCTTTCCGTAAGCGATACATAATGGAAAATGTCGAGCCAACCACGCGGTCGGCGAGTTTTAATCGGTTAAACGATTGCGAAAAAAAATCTCTCCGTAAAGAACATATCCATAAAAAAGTTTTTTCACAAGGCTAGAGTACATTATTAAAAAATATAAAACCAAGTTTCGTTTTTTAATCTCACTAAGCATGTAAAACAAGATAGAAAGAACATATTTTTCGTTGTATTTTTAACGGAGTGTAGCGCCAACTGTGCTCGCTTAAAATCGTAAATTAAACAATTTGCATTCAAAATGAACTACCGAGAGAACAAGATGTTGCATTTGAATCTAAAGTTTTTAGCAACTCCACCCACACACATATATTTTTTTTTCTTAACTTACATTTATAATGTCTACGAACATGGGAAAAATTAAGTGAGATATAACGATGATCCTTCCGTGTGCGAAATCTCATTTTACTTAACTTAGTTTTCGCGCGAGCGGGCGCGATATATAATCTTTAAAACTAATCTGGCGTCTTCTCGCCGGCACTCTATCGAATTATCTCCATGTGCAAGAAATATCGGTTATTATCGATCGGGAAATAAAGCAGCAGCTCTCTCTTTCTCTTTCCCCGCGCATGCAGGAAAAATAACGGGATGTAATTTTGATGAGATATTAAAGATATTTTCTCTCTTTTTCTCATCAGAGGAGGGTAGTTCGGCAACGCGCGCGATCGTGATCGTGTGTCTTTCTGACGAACAAGAGAGTGAAAGAGAGAGAGAGAGAGATGTGTGTGTGTGTGTGTGTGTGTGTGTGTGAGACGCGCCATTTCAAATACCTTCAGATTCAATACCCACCCACAAATAGGCAAAAGGGATCGATGAGCCGAACATTTTAATTTCGCGAGAATCATATTCACGACTTTCCTTCCCTTCGGATTGGAACGAGTCCCGAGCGCGCTTTGGCAAGTGCGGGTGCAAGGAAGAGAAGCCGCGCTGAAAAATGCGGCCGACACACCGTGGATGGGAGGCCACAATTCCATTTGTCCCATTTCAAAGTGAAATAGCTTATGATGTCGAAATAAAACGTTCCCTCCCGCCCCGGATAGCGCTTCAGGAGCGTCTGAAGTCGCGGCAAGTGCCGAGGATAGAGAGAAGATATTCCCGGAAACCCGTGGATGTGGACGTCGGGATATGGAAATCATCCCGGGCAAGGGTTGGCCCGGTTCTCAACTATGATAATCCGATCTGAAATCGCGAGTACTTTTTCGCGATTTGTTTTTTTTTTTTTTTTTTTATCCGACGAAATGAGAACTTATCTGTCGTGTGAAAAAGCAGCGGGTATATTAAGAGAACACACTTTTATCCGATTTAGAAAAGAGAATTATATTCTCTAACACACCCAGAAGTGTTCCGTAGTCGCGTTTAATTTGAAATTTCGCGAGAGTCTCACACGCGGCGTTATAAATAGTGAATTTCCAGAACGATTTTAGGAGAGAATTGATGTATATTTAAATTTCATTCTCACACACACGCTGCGTACAGCGTGTAATATTGCTGTAGGATAGAGGTCGAGTAGTTTCGATGTTATCTCTCTTATTATCATTATTACTCGCTTAAACGGCGTTTTGTTCCCGAAGAATCGCGCATTTTGGCGATATCGATCCTATACAGAAAGCATCAGTGTGGACTCGAGTGTTGCTTTGATGAAAGAAGCGGGAAAATGCGCGACGCGACGGGCGAAAGACGCGACAAGCGTAATGAAATTTTCCGGCAAACGAGGCGGCGCCAAACTCTCTTTTGCGCGGCATAACCGCGTCGTTGTTGGCCGCTCCTCTCCTTCTTCTCGAACTTTCCGCATTTGTTAGCATCACGGAAGACGAAGCGATTCACACAGTATCTGGGCCCCGGGTATAAAAGACCCGTCGCGAACTTCACCTCCTCTCTCCCTCCGCGCACGCCTCTTCTCTTTCAAGTCCCTTTCGACACCTCTCTCATTGTGTTCGGGGCACGGATTTAAGAAAAGACGAAAAGAGTGTGAGAAACGCGCGTTTGGAAGCAGACCCGAGTCACGCCGTTTACGATTCCCCGGGTTGCGTTGAAGCCGGGCGCGGAAGCGGAATAAGAAGAAGCCCAAAGCCGACGGGAGAAGAGTCCAAGTTTCTCGGCGCGACGAGAGACTTGCGATTCGTGAGACTTTTCTGTGATCGACCTCGTACCAACTAACCCCGTACCGGGAGGTAGAGAACGCGAAAGGGTTGCCGAAGAGAGAGAGAGAGAGAGAGATAACGATCCCCGCGAAAACGTGACGTTAATTGGAAGAGCGAATTTGATCGATTCGAACTCGATCTGCCGGGC
Organism: Pseudomyrmex pallidus; assembly: GCA_014825455.1. NCBI lineage: Eukaryota > Metazoa > Arthropoda > Insecta > Hymenoptera > Formicidae > Pseudomyrmex > Pseudomyrmex pallidus. Next base: position 5,445 of record QVNV01024470.1, on the reverse strand, counting down.
CGATCAGCAATTCCGCGGCAAGAGCAGCCCTTTAATCCCGGTTTTGTCTGGTTGAGAATAATTTTTCTATTTCCTCTGAGCCGCGCCGCGCCGGATGAAACGACGATCTTCTCGTCGTCGCTATCTCGATGGATTAAAGCTGATTATGATGAATGGCCTGACAGGAGATCGCATTCAGCGACCTAATTTCGAGAAGCAGCCGGATACCACGAGTCAAGATTCTTTAACCTTCTGAAAATGACCTCTTTCTCTTCTCGAATTAAATATATAAATCGCAAACTTACATAACGTGATTTTGCTATTAATTTTCTACAAGAAAAACGCAGGAGAGGAGTAAAGGTGAAACTCGATTTCGAGCAAGAAAAGAGAATACGTCCCCGTGCGTCATATTCTCCGTTGAAAAATATTTCACCTGGAGAAGAAAGAGACTAGAAGTGAGCGTGGCGAGTCAAGAGGAGGAGGAAGAACAGAAAACTGGGAGACGCGTTTCTTTGGGCGTACATTCTCGTGTCCAACTTCCATACAGAAGCCATCCTCGTCGTTCTGAACGAGCCCCCGAGCAGCGTAAAGCTCCCTCTAAGCCAGTTTCTCGTGTTTCACAATCTCGAAACAATTGAGTGCATTCGCGCCGCGTCCCAAGAGAGAAAAGGCAAGTGGGCACCAGCCAGATAGAAACGTACAGGCTTGGTAAATCCGCCGAGGGGGTAGAACATTCGCGTTCAAAGCAGACGGAACGACCGACCGACCGACGACGAGTTCATACGGAAGCCGGCTAAGCGAATGTCTTCTTTTCTGCATCTTTGTGTGTTCCCGAACCCGACCGAGCAGTTTCTAAGCCAACGATGTCTACACGATGACCGATCGGTTGGCCTGAAATCGACGACGACAACCCCCTTTTCCCCGTCGGATCCCCGGAGAGAACGCGAAAACAAAATGTACCTTCCACTTCCGGTTTACTCCGCCTTGGCATATCCAGAAAGAAACTCAAAAGAAACCTTCGGCAAAATAGATACTGTGCGCATCTACGATTTATGTGAAAGATCTTTTGAAAGAATGCACTCTACGTGATATCGAAGAGCGGCGTAATACATCTCGCAATAATTTTTACTTGTGTAAGATCTAATGTTTTCTAAGTGTCGGAGAACTGAGAAGTCAGTTGTCCCGATCATCTTGTGCAATTCAGTTGTCAATAACCAAATTGGAAATCCTACGCTCATCAGAATCTTTTTTTAGCATACGTTCTTTTTTTTGAGTACGTGAGATTCAGTAATATTAAATTTTTAAAAAGACTCGCAATCGTCAAATATTAAATCGCACGGTGAATCCGCTGCTTGAACTCTCATCCTCGTCTCGCTCCACATCGACGTCCGCAAAGAGAATTTAAAGAACGAAGCTTTTCGCAACCTTTTATCTCGCCTTTAAGCTCTCCCTCTGCCCCCTCCCTCTCCGGAGTCAACGTAAGACAGACATTAATCGCGAAAAGAAACGTAAACCGAAAGTTCGCCCCCGGTAATCATCGCGCGCGGCACTCGCGTCTCGCGCGCTCGTTATTTCAAGATGGTGCCCCGGGTTTCCCGTCGTCGCGGGAGAAATCCCGGCCAGACGGTCAAACGGTTTCGCCCGCGCCGCCGTCCCGAACTGCCGGCTGAACGTGAAATATCCGCGCAGACGGAAGTTATAAATCACTCGGCAGCGGCACCGACCCAGAAACAGAGGCGGTAAGGGGATTCCGTTGCCCATTCCGGCTCGAGGTCGCGACGTAATTTCATTTTATCTAGCAGCCGGCTATCTAACCGAAATTCTTCCGTCGCCTATCGGTATACACACACGATGCCGGTCATGGGATTACACAACGAATATCCACCGAAGGAGGACACGGTGGTCGTGTCACGCGCTTACGTGTACGTACACACACGCAAACACGTACACAATAGGTGTATATGTGTGGATAAAGCGCGGAAGAGGGTGAAACAACCGACACGTTCCGCCCCGGCTATTTCGCCGTCTTCCTCGTTCTCTTATTCGCTTCGCCGCGTTCTTCCCGAGTGTATATACGTAAAACAAGCCGGAACGAAATGCGGATAGACGGGTGTACCCCTTCGGAGGGGGGTTGCGCGACGCGGAGTTGATGTCGAAAAGAAAACGCACGCGGAAAGAAAAATAAAAAAAAGAGGAAGGGAGGGAACACATACATGTGCGAGCGCTCGCGTGACATATCTTGTCGTTGCTGCGATTTTGACATATTTTGAGCTACACCGACGTGAAAAATATCTTTAAATCTTTCTGTTTCATTTTATTCTCTCTTTTTTTTCTCTCTCTCTCTCTCTTTATCGTACGTGTATTCTCGTGTATTTCGTTGCTCGTATCATATGATCGCGGAAGAGAAGCGAAATTCGAGCAATAACGCGAAAAATAAATGGGTTATTGATGAAAGCAGCGCAATTCTCAGCTTTAAACGCGAAAAGCAACACGACGCGCGTGTTGTGGATGAGAGAAATAACGCTGTGAACGGTTTCTACTCGTAGCGGAGTCAAATTTTAATTCATTTACAAGCTGATAAAAAAATGCGGAATATATATTCTGCGCGCGAGGTGCGAAGAGAATTTATAAAAATGTCTATACGAATACAATAGCTATTTTGATTCGCAAGACGTCGACGCAGATCCGCCAGAAAATCTCGGGGATAAGTCCTCCGGAGAGAAAAAAAATTGACACCACCGCCATTAAGACTTTCCGACACCACTACGAATGTCTTCGTGATCCTCTTTGCTGAAAATCGCAGCAACGCGGAAGACGAAGACACGGAGGAAAAAAAAAAGAAAAAAAGAAATTGCGCGCGTGGCTATCCGGGCGACACAACGATGTTTTTTCTCATTTCCTATTTATTTCAACTGGAAAGCGGGAGATAACGCTGGCATTATTGATTCATTGGGCGTACCTTTAATTAGAAATGTCTCGTTGAAAAATATTCACAGACGTTTAACGAAACGTCAGTGTATATTATTTCATAGCGCGATAATTCACTCGCTGCTCTAATATAAAAAAATATAAATTTCAAATCTTAAAAAATCGTTTTCCAACACTTGCGGTAAAATGTTGCGAACTTATAAAAACAAAAATAAAATTTAAAAAAAGTGAATTTTTGTTCGCGCCTTTAAACTCGACAAGTCGTAGATCTTGATTCGCGTTTCTTATGATCTTGTACACGGTCGACCGACAAAAACGGCGAAAGAGAGCAACCGAAACGTTGTTGAAAAATCGCGAAAGGAGCGTTTGAAATTTACTGCAACACAGCTCATGTCGCTTTTGCACCCGCTTGCCACCCGCGGACGTGTTAAAAGTTCTAACGTTCGCACCTTGAACGCGAAAGCGTTCGCGATGTAGATAGTTTTGCAACCTCCCCGGGGCGGGCAAATGTGTTAAAAGTTCCGACGCACTCTCTTACCACTGCCACGGGAAGTCGATCATCGTTACACCACTAATATCCCGAGTCCCGATAAATGACGAGCGACCCTTTCTCTTCTCTTCTCTATCCCTCTTCCCGTCGCGTTCCAGCTCGTTTTTCAATCTCCAACGTGAGCGAAAGTAATTGCAACTAACGCCAATTAATCTTGTCGATTTAACGAACGTCGATCACCGCTGTCAATACGTAAAAGATACCAACAACTCTATCTTTGAAGACGGTACTACAGCGCATTTAACAACTTGAATTAAAAAAAAAAGCTTGAATGGATTTTTATCCTCTTCTTAAAAACCAAAAAAAAAAAAAAACTACCTATCAAGTCTTTAAAATCAGAATTAACCGTCTTATATACCAAGAATTACGAATTCATTCGCACGATGTGTGATGGTGTAATCGAGTATGCATATTTATAAAAGTTTGGTAAAGTGGAAGGAAGAGCGAACACCTGTGCCGCAGATACCTAACTCATATGCATATATCTGGAAAGAACGAGAGAGAGAGAGAGAGAGAGAGAGAGAGAGAGAGAGAGAGAAGAGAGAGTGAGTTTCAACTCTACTAGCGTAAAACAAACCTTCGCGGAATTGCGAAACCAAGCAGCTCCGTGTCATCTTTGAAACTGACTGCCTGGTACGTGCGACGAAAATTCATGCAGAGTGAGTAGAGCTATAGCCCCACTCGACGCGTCTCTCTGGCGAACAAGCCAGCGAGGAGAATTCAGGTGGATAGTACGGTGAAACTTCCGGTCAGAAGTTACACTCGTCGACGAGACTCCGCGGAAACTTACTCTCTCCTTAAGGGCGGAAGGAGAGAGAAAGAGAGAGAGGGAGAGAGAAAGAGGGAAGATCCGGAGGTTGAGTAAAGAGAGATTACAGTCCGAGCAACGAAGTGGCCGCGCGACTCGATAAATAGTCCTCGCCTTTAATATATTTGCTTGATAAATTCGCACCGGTTTTATTCATCTCCAACGATGAACTGCGTTAAAATTTTTCTACTTTGCAAACGTCCGAATAAAAATGCAAATGTTGTTAATATATTCGATGCGAATACTAATTTTAATATACGCACATACACACACTAGACGTTGTGACTAAACGGTTCTAGTAATTCGATAAAAGATGGTCCATATATTCCGACAATTAATTAACAGCTAATATGAGACATGTTCTTAATTAGACAGATTATCACGCGAACAACTCAATTAAGCAACTCCGAGATGGTTTCTTAAGCACATAATACAGTCTTGTGGCACCCCCAACTTCCGCTCCGGCATTTCTCTCTCTTCCACCTCTATAAATTGCGCGAGTTTCCTAAGTTGGCATTCTAATAATTTGTCTCGCTCTAGTAGCTGCGCGATATTTCTGTGTATCTTGAAAATTTATGCTGTGTAATAGAGACTGCTAATAATAGTTGTGCGTTCTGGAAATAATTAATGCGCGCGCACACATAGCGCACGACGAATTTAATTGCTCAACAATTGTCAGTCGAGAGATAACAACAAAGTTATCGCGAGACGTGTAGCACTTTTTTTTTTATAATGTCATTTTTGTTTTATTTTTAATCATACATTCGTATATACATAATATTCCGATAACATTTCCTCTTGTTTCAACAATATATATATATATATGTATGTATATCACGTAGAGATCCTTCATATGTTGAATAAACATTTTCACAACATTAAAGAACGTTTTATCTTTCTCTTAGAGATCAAACTTCTTTTTTTTTTCGAACACTCTAACTTCATTTTTACGGATAGCCCCTCGAAAAATATCGACTCGAATCAATTTCTGGTACAACGTGGAAGTTAGCGCCGAGTTTCGTACAACGAAACTGTGAGAAGTTGGCATCTCAACCTTCATAAACAGCGATCCATACGTGCAAGTAGTAGACTAACCTTTAAAGGACGGGAAAATTTTGGTTCAAATCGACCTTTTAATTTACCTGAAATGTATGTATAATTTTATCGGATTAGTCGGTAC
>QVNV01024469.1:0-21271 GCA_014825455.1 Pseudomyrmex pallidus | reverse complement strand
ACGCACACACACACTCGAACGATGTAATCAGACCTGATGAAACATTAGAGTCGTTTAGAACGCGAACTGAAAACCGGGAGAAAGCGCAGCAGGCAGTCGGTCTTTTCTGTGCAGGACTTTGAAACGAGAAAATTACCGAAACGCGTGCGCGCGCATTTCTTCGACGCGAAATAAAAATGTTTTTCGCGAAAATTCTACTTATTTTTTTTTTCTTCTTCACGCGCGGAATTTATATGCTGATTTGCATATCCGCGGTGCGCTTTGAGACGATTGCGCGCGCGCGTGTCAAAGTTAGATCGAATAATATGGATTTATGCGAAATAAATTATGATAATCCCGACTGAAATTACATATTTCATACTTCCGGCGGCGACACGAAAAACATTCTGAAGTGTGATTAGCATAGAGAAAGAGCTTACCTTATGTTCGCCGTTTCATGGAGTAACTTTTACCATCGGACACGCGGCGGATTTGTAAAGCTGAATTTAATTTGAAAAGCAGATTTATGTGCCACGCCGCGCGCTCTTCTTGCGCCGAAACTGCTCCTCGTTTCTTAATTACGTCTCCGGATCTGCTCTTGCCGTTTTACGATTCGCATTTATCACGAGGCTCGTAAGATTCCAAGTGAAAATAAACTGCCGAGAAACAAGGAGGCGGAAGAAGAGACAGAGAGAGAAAGAGAGAGAGAAAGAGTTACGCCGTTCGTTAGGACGTTTAATTTTATATGGCTCCTGTGCGAAGAGCTGTGCTCCGAGGCTCTTTGTGTTATTTATTTTCTCACGAGACGCACAACTGTGCGTTGCGGCGATCAAGCGCGCGGCAAAAGCTCAAACGCGCTCCCGAGAAGGCTCCGATTAATACTTCATTACGGTGGAGTAACTTTCAATCCTTTCGCTCTCGATTTTCTCTGCCTGAGCGCTTAAATCGAAGCGTATGAAAAGCACGAACGGCTAAAAGAACTCGCAAGGTTCCTTTTTAAGTAGTCTAGATCAATGATAGATACCTACCGACGTAAAACTTTCTTCTCGTGCGATCACTCGAAAAGATACTTTTATTACTTATTTTAGTTTTTTTATACGTACGAAGACTCCAGGATGCGTTTCTGTTAAAATATAATTTTTCGATCATTCTAACTGATCGCAAAAATGTTGGCGATCAGCCAGCAACGAGGATCGTCAACGAGGAAACAAATATCGCGCGCGGTACCTGTCGAAGAAGTTTGAACGACATTAAATTAATATTAACAATTAAATACCCATTACAAGCTGTACATTAAGCGGGATCTCGCCGAACCCTCGGCGAAGCCGCGGTAATCTGAAACGTGGTTTAATTACTGCGCCGTCAGCGAGTGTCGGGGAAAAAGGATTGCACTAATCGGCAATTCCATCGGAACGTTGAAGCAAGACGGGAGCGGGCGTTCTCTAACGCAGCGCGAGATAAATTTGCTCGCTGGATGACCCTCGAGGGAACGACTTCCCGTTGTGCTCCTTGCTTTCGGAAAGCGCGTCATTACGCGTTCGCGCGGCAACACTAACGAAAGAGTTTTTTTTTCCAGATGCTGTCGCGTCGAAAGAAGATAGAGAAAAGGAAAGAGGCGATCTTCGCCGGAGGTCACGGCACTAACAAACATCCCCATTCGTATGAAACACTTGATCTTGCATGTTACTCGTTATCGTAGGTTGAAAAGATTCGGTCTTAAAACGTGCAGAAGTGCTCGTGAAGAGAACGGGTCGCGTGTGACTCTTCTTCTTCATCTCCACTTAGCTTGAAACTATACTTTCGTATTACAGAGTCGTCTTTCTCTTGCAGGAATGTTAGATGTGCATTATGCTTCTTCGTTATGATCTTTCTTTCTTTTTTTTACATAATGATAATATGATTTTGCTGCTCGCCATGAATACGCCGGCGCGGCAAAATAGGTCGTCGCGGTCACGACGCGCATTTAATACGTGTGATTTAATGTCGCGAGCGCACTTTTCTCTCGAAGAACTGAGCAAAGAACGCAAAATTTGATGAAAAATGCGCGATAGATAAAAAAAAGACGATAGGCTTGATAAACGTGCGAAATTAAATTTTGCATTACACGCGGGCGCACGGCCTCGCGGATTAACAATAAAATCCCCGGGCTTTCTATTCAAACATCGCGCCGGCAACACGACGCGGCGACGCGAGCAAATTAAAAGGAAAATTCAGCCGATGAATATTTATTAATACAAACGCGCACTCGCGTATTTCTTCCGAATAAATTGTCAAACGCGCGCGCGTGACGGGTTTATTAAAATGCCACAACGCGTCGCAAAAAACATGCGATATATTATTCACCGAAAATGACGAATTATTGTATATTAAATGTACATTTCATCGTTTATCAATTTTCTTCATAATCGCTTCTATAAATACGCTCTTCTCTCTGCCGATCATATTTACGCGTTGCGATTTGTATTCATCTAACACTTTTCGCTTTATCTCAACTTCGGAATCCATTATCTTTCCAGTCAGGAAAAAAAATATATCTCTTCTTCGGAAAAACATTCTCGATCCTTTCCGTATATATTATATAAGAAAAGATCGCTCCGTGTAGGAAGAAACCTGTCAAGTAACGCTATACGCGTGACATTGGTCCTTCGAGAAAGCGCAGCGCATATCCGACTTATCTTCATTCCAGCAATGTTACACGTCGCCCTTTAGCCGTCCATTTATCCTGAGCATGTATCCGCCTCACCCTCGAACCGGATTTTACTCTCACCGGAGCTTCTCTTGCTTCACCCCCTTTCAAGTATCGACGTCCGGACTGCTCGCTTTTTCAAGTGTCCCGTGAATTATTCGCTTTCCTCGATATCTCATCCCTCGTACGCTTCTGTCCGCTTCGTCGCACCCACTTTCGGTGGGAACTCATCAGACGTTCCGGCGCAGATTAAATTCACGCAAGTATCGGGGCTGTTGAGAGAGAGAAAGAGAGAGAGAGAGAGAGAGAGAGAGAAAGAGAACGAGAATGAGCGCGGGTAACTTTCATTAAAGCTCCTTTCCGACGCGGCTAATCGCATTTGCGGGCGAGCCTCACTCACGCTCTGTCCTGGATACCTGGAGAATCCCGGAAAACTCCGAGATACGGATGTCCGTACTCGACATTCGCACCCATCGCGCGATCTCCCTCATGGTATTTAGCAAAAGGTTACGTGTCGCTCATACCTTACGAAGCGCGTCGGCTTGATAGCGTCTATAGAAAACACTTTGCTTTAATTTAGATATCGCGGTTATAATACTTCGAAATATACTCGTTAATTATTCGCTCGTGTGTGCAATTGAAATAATTTATTATTACAATAACTATATATATAAAATAATATTTTTACCAAATTATATGTTTATTTACTCTTCGCGTAGTAATTATCGTATTGTGATATTTTGAACGAGATTTATTTTATCAATTATTTGTTCCTCACGGTGCGAAACGCGTCCCGCAAAACTATTTGGGAATTATCGATACGAGTGTTTGCGACTCCTCGATGTTGTTCGAACCGGATGCGCGCTCAGCGGAAGAAACATTCTCTCAGCTATTTATCAGCACCAGCAGCTTGCTCTGGCAACATTTACGACCCTCTTAATCCGCGGTTCCATTAACGCGCGGCATACGCCGTAGCGAAGTGTGGTGCATTAGGTTGAAGTCAACCATAAAACTCTGCGGGAACGTTTAACATCCATTGTTTTAGGTTTTAAGTTACACGTGGCGGGCTCACTTCGCCGGTACTTGCCGCGCCACTAATTAAAGTCGTCGTTAAAAGTCATTACGTGGTTCTTTTGCGTTTTCTTTCATAACAGCCTTAACGCCTCGTCGATAAACTAGAAGACGTTTAATTGGTCGTTCTGCGGCAAATTTGATTACGGTTGTAATAAACTTTATGAAGAAAAACGCACATCGTAATCTCTGTTTCGTGTAGCTAGAGAATTCATTTTCTCTCAATATTAATTAATATTGAGTTTGTAAAAATAATGACCACAATAACAATTTTTTTAATTACTTAAATTAACGAACAACCACAATAAGTATTTAAATTAAATGTCGCACGAAAACTGTGTCCAACTACGTCGATATTAAAAAAATTATCGCTGACAAGAATTAAGCGTGAAAATAATAAATGTGTAAAAACTGTCAAATAATATAGTAGATAAAAATTTTACAATGCTTCGCATTTCTTTTTGGTATCAAGTGAGACTAGCAAGAAAGAACTTAGCAATATGACTTTTCTTAAATTTTTTCTTTGATTCTCAAAATAGCGCTACTCTCGACTTCTTTGTACCGCTTACACATTTTTATTTGGCACACATATGATGGCCTTTATCGATTCAATTTCTTTCTATCGTTTTATGGATATCGTCCGAAAGAAGCTTATTTGATAAATGGAGCTGCACCACTTGGGGGTCGCGACCACCGAATCGATCGTGCAATTTCAAATATGGATCATTTGTGTTTTGTCCGACACAGTGTGCAATCTTTCGGTGTGAAAAAATAAGTAACATTCGCAAATACAAGTTCAACGTAGCTTGCTTGTAAACCGTATTAAAGAAAAGTCTGTATCAATTTGTGCCATCTATATTTCTTAGAAATGTAGTTAAAAAAAAAAAAATTGAATGTATAATTAATTGCAATTTTTTACTTATTCCGTAAAAATTGGTAATTACCTTTATCGTTACAATACGATATAAATTATTTTAGAACAAAATCCAGGTATAATGTTGCAAACTTAATCCAACAATTGATCAGCAAGCCAATTTCAATCAACCTAGCGGTCAATGGATCGTAATTACCTGGAGACTCACGTAATTGGCCTGTGACCGCCGCAGTCGTGTCGACCTACACGTGTCCGGCTGTAATTTAAAGTAATGCGATCTAGTTTGTAATCAGCATTTCCCATTAAAACACCGCGGACGTTGGCCAACGAAACGCATTGTTACTCGAGTCGTTGTAACAAGCTCTCGCCACGGCTTTAAAATTATAATCGCGCGAGAGAGTACAATATTATTGATTAAATGCAGGGAAAAATGTAAAATTTGCGCGTTACGAAAAATTTCATGAAAAATACGAGATTAATCAATAAAAGAAGGAAACTTACCTGTAGGGATTTTCACGCGATATCTGAAATTTATAAGTAACACGTATGTAACTCAATGTATCCAGATTCGAGCAAAACCGTCCTGAGCGGTCGCCGTGTAGATTCGAGCAGCTGCTGCACCGGACCGTTTCCTCTGCATTCTTTATGATGCTTTAGTGCTCTTATACATACCGAAGGTCGTCGCAGCTGACCTGAAACTGTGTGGACCGTCGGCACTTTTTGTTCTTAATCGTCCTATGTTCGCGTATCGGTTCGTAGATTTCCGCGCGATTTAAGAGGATTACTTCTACAATATTATACTAGGTGTTTCGGAATTTCTGCTATAAACATTCATGGTTTGCAATTTCGATTAGCGATTTGATTAATTATTTTTGCGTGAAATTTTCTACTACTGGTGTTTAATGTTTTTTTATTTCCTACAACCGTTTAATTATTTTTCTTCGCGCTTAAATTGTTCCCTCGTATCGAGACGTACGACACGTAGTGATACATGAGATGATAAAAAGAAAAAGAGTAGAAGTTGATTACTCGGAGTTAAAATACGGTAGAAAAATCGCTCCGTGGTAATTTCATTATCGCCCCTCGTGGTAAAAGGAATAATCAGGCGCGAGCAATTTGTTGCCGTGGGACGCGAACCGCCGCCTACTTCGTGTTATTCCTTCGCGTAATAAATTTAATCTGCAATTTTGCCATTACGTCGCGGACTCGTTAACGGTTTCGTAAGGATAATGTTTTCCGGAACAGCTCGCTCCGGAGAGATCGCCTTGCGCATCGACGAAGCGCGCTGCTGCACACTCGCGCCGTTATTTCAAACTTGTTCGATATTCCATTACGTGCCAACCATCGGCGCCGACTGCTCTCGGGGTCCATGTATTTCTGAAAACTCGTTTACAGTTACTTACGACGGTAGATGAGTCGCGCACTCAAGGCAGAACGCCATCCGTACGTCGTCGTTCCCCGTCGTATAAACAATATTTCACGCGGAAGAAATAAAAACGAACGAGGAGATCGAATTTGTTCTTCGACGCGTCCCGCTGCTACGTGCAAGTAGTGCAAGACTATCGCTGATCAGACGAGATCCAGCTATCGCGTGACGTAATGTTTAACATTAACTCTTGCGTGAAACAAGAGTTCTAAGACTCTATATCGTGCATTTTAAATTGAATAATAGTTAAATAGAACACGCGGTAACACTCGAACGGTCTCTTAAATTTAAGCTTCAGATTTAATCAACTTTTCGAGATTTAAAAGTGGATCGACAAACTCGAAACTTCAGTTCCCACTTTTTACGAGATCGAGGTTATACAGATTATAACCTCGTGATAACACTGTTAAGCCTCCCGGCCGTGTTTAGCAGATTACTCGAGAGATAACGCACAACATATTTTATTTCTGGAAGTGTAGGCGTGCGATACTCTTCTGACGTGCTTGATCAATCAAGAGCCCGGAAAGCCCGATATATCCGTTGACGCGGATATATTGTTGACCTTTCGGGGTTTTGCCATCGCGACAATCGAGAACGAGATCATCTTTGAGAACGAACCCCGGAAGTAAGTTGTCTCCAAGATAAGCACGTAACAGTTTTTTGAGCTATATCTGTCCTAGCTTGCGCACTTCCGTTATAAGCTGGCACGCTTTATATATAATGATTCTTTCTTTCTCTCTTTCTTTCTTTTCCTAAAAAAACTTCGTCATCACGGTTGACACGGATATGTATCTTAATTTTTTATTTTTGTTTTCTATGTTACAACATTTTTATATACACGGCGACACGAGATCGCATTGCTCGCGTTTCACGGAAATATTACATTAAATATGCGATTATGTGTGTCAACGGTCGCCGGGTGTTACACAAAGAGAAATCGCACGATGAGATCACGTAGAGAGAACGTCGATTCCACAATCAATGAATCATTCATGCCGGGATCAGGCAACGCGGCGCATTTAAAATTTTCTCATGCCCGATCCGTCCGTTCTTGATATAATTCCCTTCTTCCTGCGATCCTTTTCGCCCTATCTATCGTTGTGTGTGTGTGTGTGTATGTGTGAACGCATTCGCGCGCGTGCATACGCTGCAGATAAGACCGATTATAAGGTCGCTCATTACCATTTTCCCTCGCACCGGGGGTGGCCGTTTATGCCGAGAGAATAATAGTGCAATCAAAGTCAACGACAGGCGGATCTTATCGGCGCACGAGGAGCATTTAAATATACCCACGTTGCTTTTACGGAATGTTCGGCCGCGTCCGGACAGCGCCATCGATCCGCGAATTAATTTTTATCTGACGCGGACACGCGAGCGATTTTTATGGACGCGCATTCGTCCGGACAATCGGAACGGAAAATCGATATCGCCGATAACGGCCATCCCTCATCTTGTCATCGACGTGGAAATCAGTTTCATAACGAAGACCTCGCGTGCGTAAGCAGTGTGAGGCCCTATATTTAAATGACCTCCGTCGTATCAGAACGCACGTGACGGGATTTAAATCCCGTCGCGATGAAGTATATGATAAGCACCAGAGGTAGCGCGGTTTAAGTAATCGTCGTCAGAGTTCGCGTCGCGATTGGCGGCACGTGAGACTCGAGAAATAGATCTCGTCGGAACGGACTATTTGCGCGAAGGAACTGCCGTTGCGAAAAACGAGGTGGGCGATTGCGCGATTTCTCGCGCGGAAACGAAGCCATTTAGCGGGCCGTAAAAAGCTCCCACTCGGGACTGGTGTGTTAAAACACCTCGTGTTGCCGGCGCGGGCGGCGTCGCGGAAGATTCTGGCAAGAACGGCGCGTCGACGGCCGGCGCACGGAAGAAGAAAGAAACCGGTAAGTAATGAATGCCAGGAAGCAAGACGAAAACGAGAAAGAGCAGGAGGCGCGACTTGAGAAACGAGAGTGCATCGCGAAGACGCAGAGCGATCTGGAGAGAACGAGAATTTTCGAACACCTGGTAGAGAGACGGCGATAAGCTTCACTCTAGTTAAAGCGAAGTTAACTCGCTTGGGGTAATTATCCGAGCGTCGGCGGAGAAACGCGCGCGTCGCGATGCCCGGGCGAAAAGCGATGAGATAGATCGCTCCTGGTAATCAAAGGCGATCCGTCATCATCAGAAGCGACCGCGCGGAGTGAATGCGACCCGCGATGCAATACCCTCATTTCTCGGCTGCACCGCGTGCATATCTGCGAGAAAGGGACCTTATCGCGTTTCGTATGCACTAGCTCGGTAGATAAGAGGCCGGCCTCGCGCATATACCTGTTACAAAATCACGATGGCCTAACGCGTGTACAGGCGCTTCTCTATGTGTGTTAGTTTAAACGCATAGTTGCGATTTTATAGGGTGTGAACGAAAATACCGTTCGTGCCTTTCTCGTGAAACTCATGTCGCATTACTGAGGTTGGCGCGGCAGCATTGTTACAAATTAAATCCATTGATCCATGTTACAAATTAATCCATTAATCGTGCGTAAGTTTCGTCAACTACATTATCAGTGAAGAATTATCTTCTTATATATTCTGATTTATTTTATTTTATAGATGTAAAGAAATTGAGATAGTAGAATTAAAACTGCAAATAAAAGATTCAGCAGAAACTTTTGAACATGTATCACAATATTTACTCGTCTATCGTAACAACGCGTCGTGTATATATTTTTTTTACATAGCTTGCGCGGACGACGTGAAAACTGGAGCACGAGGTGAAAAAAAAAATCGACGCACAGATTGATGTTTGCGTTCTAGCACGTTTGTATCTTATAAAAACGAGGCACGAGCGTCGAGGTGAATTAACAATCGACGTGCAGGCGAGATGTACTACTTAGTGTTATTCGCTTCGAGCATCGAGAGGCAATCAGTCGCGGATCAGAAGAGTCGAATCTCCCTTCCTCAGGTCGCATGTCTTCATTACCCGCGCGCGCCGGTTGAAAACTGCGGGAGAATAGAGAAGGCTCCGAGACACATCGAGATGGAAGTCGTCACGTAAAGCGAACACGTGACCGGACTCGCGAAACGATCCGCGCCACCCCTCTCCGTATGCGATCGGCATGGATGCAAAACGTTACAGGCGATTCGTTCGATTCTCTACCCTCTCTATTCTCCCTTACGCTTCTCGCGAAAATACGTACGTTCACGTCGTTACGTAGGTAGACGCTCGTTAAAATCTCGAGCAATTCTTGAAGACCCGAGGAAAGCTCTCGGGAACGCAAAAGCGTGGGATTGCGCGACGACACTGTCACACAGAAACGTTTCCGTCGGGAAACTCCTCTCGTGATTATTCGTGCACGTCAGGTCGCCGTTCTGTTCTCATTCACCTTCGGTGTCCTTAGATCCACCGAGATCGAAGTCGAATCTCCAACACAGACATCGAAAACTGTTTCCCGCTAAATTGCAGCATTTCTCTCACCGACCGAGACAATTCGTTGCGATATATAAACGAACGCTATTTATAGTTGGAACGGTCGTCAATCAATTATTGCCGTCTTCTTTATTGGACGGCTTGAACCTGCCGCAGCACTAATTCGGTCGAGCAAAATTTCCGCTACGGATCACGGCTCGTAACATGGCGATTCTCTCTCAAAGCCCGATCGCGAGAAAAACACCCGCTTTCGTCGCAAGATGCGCAAGATGTAGGTAAATTGAATGCTTAAGTCGCGGGACGGAGCCAATTTAAATGCATTAGGGTTTAGAAACTTTCTTATTAACCGGAGCACACTCGTGATCGGGTTTGGAGTGCCATTTGTATTCTGAATATTTCATGCCGCGTTCGTCAAGCGCGCGGAATAAAACGTTGTCGGAGATATAGGTTTTTTTTTTTTTTTTTGGTTTTTTTAATTGCATCTTTTTTGTAATATTTGAAAGTAATGACGGTATCGGAAGAAAGAAAATGCAAAAATACGGTATTTTTGCTGGCACTTGTTGCCACAGAACTATCTATTTGGACTTAAATCGTTGCCTATCGACGTGCGACACCCTTCGTTTGACCCGAAATCAATTTTGTCACGCACGAAGCTGTGTGAAATTTATCTCTCGAGGGGAACGATGATACACGAGAGGGAGATCAGCTGGTCATCCGAAAGCCACATAATAGGAGCTAAACGAAACGAAATATCATTTTTCTTTCACATTGACGATCTATTACTGAGCGTTTAAAAGGACTGTAAAAGCGATATCCTATTTCACGTTTTTGCGACTGTGTGTATATGTCTTGGGTTTTAAATTCGCGTTCTCTATATATATCATCACAGAGAAGTTCTTTTTTTTTTTTTACGATCTTTTCTATTTCCTACGAAGATCAAAGATTGTTCAAACTGTGTGTCGCTCAAATCTCTTTCGCAAAAGTGATCATATGATGGCCGGATATTAAATGTCAACTACGATATCGTTGTCGAACGTTGGCACGAAATATTCAACTACGATATTGTTCCTGCAGTTAAATTTTTCGCGAGTCTATCGTAATAAAAAAAAAGTAGATTTTAGACTCCGCTATCGTTCGATTCACGATCAAGTGATAAAAAAAAATGTTGCGTAAAAAAAAAGTATACTATTCAAAATAACTAATGCTGTTGTATATTTATTTATCGGAATTCAGGACGCGTGCAATATATAAAATGTTTCTCGACTTTTCGCGTAATCCGAGTGTTTACATCGGCGATTGAATCGAACTTCTGTTTGCCGAGTATACTGTGAGTTCTTCGAACATACGTAAAACGATATCGCCTCACGTGTCCCGTAAAAGAGCTGCGTTCTTTACGACCCGATATTACAACGAAACGAGCCATAAGCGCGTTGCCTCTTTTTCTCTCTCCCTGAAGGGAGTACAATCAACTATAAAGAATTTATAGGCCGATCGACGCCACACGTCTCTCGGATGCCTCGCTTCGTCACAGTCCATCACACGGCCATCCATCGACTATCTATCGCTCGTTCCACGCGCGACGGGATTTCGCGCGCTGCGCTGCAACTCGCACATCTCGCGCGTCTACTCCCGTCGGACCGTTGAATCTGAATTCGCGCAGCATCGAGCGACGCAACGGTTTCATCCCGCTCACGTATAGCTCGCTCGTATTGCAACCCGGCTTCGACATAACGATCGTATTCCCGACCGATGTGTACGAAGATGAATCCCGCCGCTTCGATGGATGTTCCGAGACGCAAATAATGCAAGAGACTCGACGTCAGGATGAAGCCTGTGGCGTTGTCGGCAACGCGCGCGGGAAGATCTTTCGCGGCGTTTCCCAGTGGAACGAATAGCAATATCAATGCATTATTATTATGCATTTTAAAATCGTTGGGAATTGAAAATTATAGCGCGCGAATCCGCAGCGCGAAGAACATCGGAATACTAGAGATATTATTATTATTTCTGTCGGGTTTGAATCGACAAATTACAACTTCAAACAACGTATGGGTATATAGAGTCGACTGGAAATGCTACAAAATGAAATATTTTTATCTCGCCCTCGAGCAACGGGTTTGCTATCAATCGTAATAATGAAAAGTTTTACATTACAACCCGCTTTAGACAAAAAGCAAAAGATATCTCGACGCTCGTACGACGGAAAAATAACAAGTACACATTATCATAATTTGTACATCACATTATTACAATTTGTACGATAAAACATGTTTCCATGGTGAAAACTCATTATTATGGAAACCAAAATAATGCACTGGATAAAACACTGTAAACAATGTCGAGTCAGAGTAATTCATTCTATAGCAAGATTCGCGTAGCTTTCGACGCTTGGAAAGAATAGCGGGCACACGTGAATGATATAAATTCAATTAATCTCTTTTTTATGAATAGACGACGGGGTATCATGCGAATGAAAGCGGCCACCCGCGACGATCGCGGGGACAGCGCAAAAATTGAAGCGGTCGACACGCGACCGAGGCGAATATCGTTATGCGCTCGACGTCGTCGTGCGATACACCCGCGTGTGTTGACAGAAACGGCTCGCTCGAGTCGAGCTTGAATGATGTAACGAGCGCCGGAACGTCACGCAGCGTGAACGTAACGTGTAAGCTGGCACCGTCGGTGCATATTTACATGCAAACTACGTTGATACTTCTTCTTTTCCGCATCTACCGCGGAAAAGAGTGACGATCTTTCCGGTATATTTATGCAACCGGAATAATAATGCGCAGAGCGTTTAAACAGATACGTAAAAATATTGGCACGCAGCCGCGAATCGGCTTACAATGCGCCGTGATTTTGATGCAATCGCGAAAACACCGTAATACATCAGCCGGCAACGAGTCGCGAAAGGCCGCGTTGGAAAGGCCAACTAGCGCTTTATGTAAATTCGACGTCTTCGTGTAAACTCCCCCGTTGTATGATACTCCAGCGCTATCGTTATGCGATGTGTATATGTATATCGTGTGCCTGGTACAAGTGCCGGTATGCACAGACACGCTCCACTTGAAAATGCAGAGAAGGGATTTAATTATTCTTCCGCGTTGTGTGTCAGAGAGCGCTTACGCGAACCAAGGAGCGAATGTCATTCTTGACAGAATCGCGGCAGCGCGAAAATAATACGTAGACGTGTTTACAGGAACTGCAGTGGAAAACCTTGGAATTCTCCGTCAATTCAGATCGGTGAGTCACGACGAAGGACATTGCAACATGATCGAATCAAGTAACAGAACAAAACAATTCTTTTCAAATAAGTGTGTGATAAAATATTCTTGTACGCGCGATGAGAATATTTTATTTACTCGCCGCTGTTACAATCGAACGCATTTTAATCAAACTTGAATTTGTTGTTGTGTAATATAAAGTATTCAAAACAATATATACATAATATATACAATATACAATATACGGTATATATACAATATACGGTATATATACAGTAATATTTTTACACACACAAAAAATTCTATATTTTTATTTAAATTTTTGCAATTTTCTCTATTGACGATTAGTTCGTAACACATATGGAATTTATATTATTTTTATTCTCTCGTTAAAATATTTAGGAACTCGTATTTTCTATAATATGAAAAAAATGTACGTGTAATGAGAAAACGTTTTTGAAGTTTTAATTAAAATATTCCATGCATGATAGCGGAAATAACTTGTTTGCCAACGCGCTTCCGAATGGCCGCGCTACGTATAAAGTAAAACGCGACCAGGGTATCCCGCTCGATTTCACGAGCGGTGTGTTTTGAGGAAGACAGAAACGAGGGCCGTAATACACCGGGAATTTTACGAGGTCAGCGAGATCGATAGAGAAAATAAAAGGGAGGGTGGGAAATAAAAGGGTAAGAAAACCGCGGTGAACCGCGCGGTAAACGAGACGTTACACGAGACGGGCGAAACGGGAAAAGCGTGTAGAATCTAGGTAGTTTTACTCTTTTCCGGTATTTATTGTTTTCGATGTTTGCGCAGCAGCGCGAGATTTGATTATGCGAGGATCATAAAAGAAGCCGTCGGTAACGAAAATACATTTTAACCGGATACACAAAATCACTGATCGCACTCTTCGCGTCGATTTCAATCACGATTTTGCTTTATAAGTTATTAACGGTGCGTGATTTTATTATCCAATACACGATTTAGCGTTTTATTTCAATTTAAAGAGCCAAGAGAGAAATATAATTAAGCTGCAAAGTATAAAATCATAAAGAACAGTACCTTTAATTTTATCTCACAGCAAAACGATATTCCATTGTAATCAGAACCGCATTCTCCGCTGTAATAACTCGGTTCATCTTTCTTTTCCGCACACTCTTTTTTTTTCTCTCTCTCTTTTTCTTTCTCTCTTTGTGTCACTAAATTAAAAATTTTATTCGCTCGGAACTTCCTGCGTCGTCGCGTGCTATTTTATGGAACCGCAATAAATGTGTCCCTTAGCAATTCACCCGGGATTTGCGACATTCAGGGCACGTCGCGATTTACTTAGCTGATTTACAAATGTGGTTTACTAATTGCCGCTCCGTGCCTCGTGGCAATATTTGCACGCACGTGCGGCCACGCGTACGCTCATATATAAGTTTGTCGCGGGATTACGTACGTGCCGAATTTCTCTTGCAAAGAACAACATGTACGTTACTCACTGTAACAAGTTGTACGTCGTATCTCAGAATTGTTTGAGTAGTTCAACATTTATATATAGATTTCACGGACTTTCAAAGCTTCATCCGCAATTATATCTCATCACGAGATACATCGCATCACTTAATTAATTGCTCGCGCAGTAAGTGCGCGAGAAAGTTCATTGCCTCTTCGGAACGGAAAAAAGTGCGACGCGTCGATCACTCGTCGCAATATTTACCGCAGCGTCGCGATAACGTTCGCGCGCGATCTGTGCACAGAACGTGTATCCAACGCTTGCAAACACGTTTCCCGACGCTATTAATCATACGAGTCGACGAACGCGCTAATTGAATGAATCGTCGCCGTTCATTCGGTCGCGTTAATCTAGCGATCGCTAATACGTAATAACTAACAAACGCATGTGAATTCGTATTCGCGCGGCGGCTGTGCGGGGATTAACTGGCCGCTGCGAGCTCACCAAATCCCTTTAAAGCTGCTCGGCGAAAGCGCCCCGGCTGTTACACGTCGACGGGAGAAACGGTTAAAATACAGAGAACCGTACGTCTCGGTTGGTACCGCGCCGTTGTCGCGCACACGATCGATGACATTATGGCATTTTAATGAGCGCCGCGTGTTAGCCGACAAGTGACATTCGGGTGCAATTATGCGAGCGTTGTTTGATACTTGGCAACGAAGAGGCATGTGAAAACGGACGACGAAGGGACGCGCGAAAACGAAAGGGATCGCTTTGTAGCTCAGCTGCTGCGTTTGAAACGTGGTGTCGGCCACGGTATTACATTCATAAGCACAGCGACACGCGTCGGACTCCCGGTGCACTTCCTTTGCTGTTGCATAAAGCAAAATATACATATATATACAAACGCGTTCTCGCTCTCTTTGTGCATTGCGAAGATCGAGGATCAGACGACAGAAGTAGTTTGACAGAATAAAAATAATCGTGAGCGTGTCGAGACTTTGTAGCGCGCTTCGTGTAGTTACTGCCGCGCGTATAGGAGATTAAAACTGTTTGTTGAATCGGAACGACTTCAAAACGATCCAATAGCGAGCGAATCGAATAGTACGAGCTGATCGATCGATAAAGATGATAAGAAGAGAATCGGCGTTCAGTTTTTGACACAGTCGTGCGATATTTATTTATTTATGGGGAGCTTATACAAAAAAATCTTGCAAAAAAATGCTGTGCAAAAAATATTCTCAAAAAAAACCTCAAATCAGCGGTGGGGTGCACAGTCATCAAATCCAGTGCAATTCTCGTCGTACGGAGCTCAACGGTCCTCTTTCTTTCCGGCGGTCGCTCTCGCGCACGAATTGTATATTCCAGGACATAATGCAACAAACAAACAAGGTAAACGGAATGCGGACGGTGAAATTCGTCGGGCTTGCGAGGTGTGTACACAAGGAGTGCACACATCCTCGCCGTACAGAGACTGTGAAGGAGATGGATAGACGGATAAAGGGTGACCGAGGGAGAGAGAAGAGAAAGACGGGTGGAGAACGTGACGAGGGACCAGCGCGAGAGAGGAGAGCACGAAACAGGCGAGGGAAAACAGTGTGGCCGGTGTTTACACAGCGTTTACCGACCAGGTAATTACCCGCAATGCCTCATGCCCGCTCTCTCGTCTTCTCTTTCTCTCTCGGTCTTTCGGCTAGACTCGCTGCGCGAAACGCCTCCAACATCAATCACTTACCCCCGCCGCGATACGAAACTCTGAGATACGGCCGACCGCCACGCAAATAGTCCTCGCACGAAGGAAAGAAATAGTGAACGGATGCAACAGTCGGGGACACGCCACTGTTGCACACCTGCTCGGTGTTGTAGTTCGAGGGGTGAGTTTTTAGCTTTACTGAGTAAACCGCAAGCAAAACAATCTTGCATGTGTGCTACACGTTCGAAAATTATTGCTATGTAGAAGACACGCAAATAAAAAATTTCATCACTCAAATATTATCGATAAGAGATATTGATATATTGCATACACGCGAAAGTTCTGCGCGTGTCATTCGATTTACCGCGTGCGTACACCACAGGATGTAGGAAAATCCTGTCAGCGAAACGCATGAAGTCTTCTTTATTCGTGCGTTTCGACGCAGTGACACAGAAATGATACAGCGAATTGGGTTTGAGAAAAAAACAGCATGCGATACGACATGCAGGTCTTTTATTTATAAACGCCATTTCTCGCACGCATATCGCACCGGCTACATGTATATAGCCTTTGATCGTGGACGTGAATCAAGGAAAAAATATATATTTTAGCGCAAAAAAAAAAAAAAAAACAACGAAAAAACACAATTGCAAAAGAATTACACCGACTGCGATATCGATCGAGAGACGAATCACTCGAGAATTTTTTGTAGCCGCAATTTTACCAAGCCTTTGATATGTAACGAGAATATTACAGCAAAAAGCGCGTTATTACATTGACGGTGCAACACACGCAGTAGCAGCTTAATTTCACTGATACGAGAGCGAGTGTATCGCGAACAATATTTTTTTCATTCTAGGTTAGTAACTCCGTTACGTTCGCTAACAAAATATTTTGCATCGAAACGATGTGTTTACGTAAAACTTGAGAATCCTCATTTTCTGATTACGACCGGTTTCACAACGTTGCCGCGCATGCATGCAAACTCGTTTAAGGAGTTTAATCGATCATCATTACGTGCTTTTATGGCGATTTTAACGCGCGTATCGTATAATAACCGAATTGTAGTAATGCGAGGAAAATCGTTGCGCGCTGAAACGTCAGAATTACAATCTAATCGAGTTTATTGCGGCGTCGTTGTAACATGAGTTTAATGTGTGCCACCGGCACACTCGTAATCCGTACACCGGACGCTCGTTTCGGTCGACTGAGGAAATCGATACTCCCCCGATTGAGTGAATGAACTATTTCGAAACTACTCGTTACACGTACACCGCCGATTGTGGCGTATTTGATGCCGCCAATATTTCCGCAAGAACAGTTTATGTGACCCGATGTGAATAAACGACGATTGAAAATAAATACAGACTAAGTGCATGTGCGTATATTGCATCTCGGAAAAGTCGCGCGCAGAGAAAATACAAAAAGAAAAAAAAAGAGTAATTCTTCAGAGACAAAGATCATATCCGCCGGTCATCCATCAGTGTCGTGGTTTGATGAGCAAAAAAAGCCGCGCGCGGGAATACAATATGCTGTGGCAACTACGGCGCAGACAAGATAAATATCAGCATAAACGCCGGTGTGTGCCAGTACAAAATCATTTTCGAACTAAAACATTCTCCTTAATGCACATTGCGCTTGAAAATCGAGAAAAAAAAACGCTGAAAGGAGATTCATGAAAGAGTCGCGTCGTAAATCTAATATACAGTAGCGTTGAGCGAGATTATATTACGCGACGTAAAATTCATCCCTTGACGTTCAAGCGTATAGATCGTTTGGATTTGAGCGGCAAACACAAAAGTTGAATTTAGTCAAAAAGCAGATGGAATCGCTCGAACTTCTTACAATGAGTCGGATGAACTTTAATGGCGTACAAATCTCAGTGAAATGGAGCTGTTTCTTGTGAAATTGTGTGGTTCGCCTTTTATTTATCTTCCTTGTCCGCTTCCTTGTACACCATTGTCCACTGTCCGCCTGGCTCGCCACGTGAAAGTCCGTGTCTCGCACGGAAAAAAGAACAACTCGCACTCGTCGTCCAGTTTACCTAATGGAAGGGTGTCTCTCCATTAAAAACAGAGACACTTGAGCTCCCCCCTCGACACCCTCGGGCGACCTCGCTTTCAAAATTCCGACGTAATACGATGAAACACGCCGGAATCCTTACCTAATTAAATTTTCACCGCTTTGATATATCTCAACTCGATATCTCGGAGTGTCCGCGAAATGTAGGTCAACGTTTCTACCTCTTTTTTTAACTCAGCAGTTTTTCTCTCTCTCTCTCTCATTCAGGTCATTCTGTTTAATCTGTCTGAAATATTTTACATTTTTTATTATACTCTGGACTACCGCCTCACTATTTACTGCGCGTAATACGATGTGTAATAACATAATTAACACACATTATGCTACTTGTTAAGTGTATGTTGACTTGATTATATTGTGATATTTTGCAACTGTAAGAGGCGAAATATTCCTGTTACACACAATTACGCCGATTAGCTTTTGAACGTTCATTTACATTTGTAATCGCGACAGAACCGTAGTACGAAAGGAAATTCGTCATTCGCAGATAAGTGGAAATATATTCAGCTGCGAGAGCGGCTGTTTCAGAGACTCGTTTTGGACGGAATTAGCCGAAAATGACTAATTAATGAAGCGCGCGTTGGCCATATCTCGTCATCCTGAAAAATATAAATAATAAAAACACAGTCTCTCTCTCTCTCTCTCTTTCGACTGTACGCGCGCGTAGTTGCTAGTTTTGACTGATGCAACATATCTACCTCTCTACGCGCTCGTAACAAAGTCGAATGAGGCGCACGATAATTAGCGGAGTCGCCGTAGTTCATTAGAAATTCGTTCGAGATTACCCGCTGCTAACTTCTGACCCCGAAACTGCCGACACAAAAAATGCAGAGAAATAGCAACATATTTTTCAAACTCGGTGACTAATTGTCCTAATTATGTAAAAAGATTGCAATCTCTCTCCGCGAGCTGACAAGCTACCCCATCGTGAAATTACGATTCATTAAAACTGTTTCACCCTCGCGAGATAAACTGCGGTTATAACTCTAGTTATAACGACTACAACAATGAACAATTATATGACACGATAACAACGTGTTTCAAGTTCTTTGTTGCTTTTTATTGAAATAACATTTATAACTAACAATAGTGAATGTCGCGTTAATTGCTCGCTTCGATGAACCAATAGAATTGCACGGCGCGATGCTAGTTTTTCGTGCGGAACATTCGCACAAAGACAGACCCGAAAAATCCGCGTGTTGCGGCGCAGCATCGTCGATCGGATGCTTTCCGCATAGCTGCGTTCAAATAAACTGTCAAAAACGCGCGAGTGCGCCATCAACGAGCGCAGCGGCTCCGACGGCCGCAAACTTTTGGCATCGTTCGTGTCGGCGCCGCGTCTACGCCGACATATAAAGCGCAACACGACGGTATTCGCCATTTGCCGTAATATTCAATAATGCATGCAACTTCAACCGCTTAAATGGCTGCAATTCTACCGCCGGTTCCGTAGTGTGTAACCAGCGAGCGGCACGAAGAGAGCTCGAATTGCATTTGCGGCTGACGCAGAGCATGAATTTGTCACATTAACTGTACATCCGCGCTGGTAACAAATAAAACGACAAGTAGTGCATGATTAATGGAGCAGATTACCATAGTACCGGTAACTTAGACTATCTATATATATTTTTTTTAGTATTTGGTAATTTTTCATTTTATTGTTATGTGAATAGATTTAAAAACCTGAAGTAGAAATTGTATATATTAATAGATTTAAAAAACCGAAACAGAAATTACATACATGTGTCTATTATTTCTATAACGAACGATATTAAATTATGTTATAAAAGAGCAAGAAGATTTTTTTTATTGCCGCGAGACAGACAGCGAATTATTATAGCAAGATCATAAATTGTATATTCCACATAAAAATATTTCTTTTACGAAAAACGCACCAGTTTTAAACATTATCCAAAATAATAATTAACTTTATACGCAACTCAATTGTGCGAATTTGCGCGTCGAAATTTTCCGACTCTCGCACGTGCATCCCAAAGTTCGCGAAATAAACCGTAAATGTATGTACCTACTCCGAGCTCGACGTTTAAAAGGCCCGTCGGAATCGCGTGCACATTCGGAAACGCAAAGGATTTATTTCATTACTGCGACGCGAGCGATAAACAGCATAACGGCTTGTTGGCCGATTATTTAGCTCGCATAATTGGACTGTTATCGATGCTGTCATTAATAATGTGTAAGCGCGGTATGAGTAATAGCCCGACGCTACTACGTCGCTGACATTTTGCAGCAAGTGGCTCGCGATTGCTTCCGAATTAATTCGCCCACGGAACATGCACGAGGTTTCGCGTCCGACCGAATATTCGCGAGGCTTTACTTCGCACCAAGCATTGCACAATACAAATGCGCATAAAGCACGACTCGATGAGATCGAGTTCATCGTTCGTGCGTGTTATATGTATATTATAATATCGTCGGTGCGTGTATCATCGACGGATCTCAAACCAGCGACGCAGTGATGACTTTATTTTCACCGTATATCAATGTTTGAATATCAATTACTCGGAAAAAAAATACATATTTTGTTTTATTTCTTTGTCAATGTTTCAAAATTACTGGTCACAACATAGAGATTCTTCTTGTGCGCGCATATCAGTCGATAAAAGAAAATTTGTTTGATACGTGAGCGCGTATGTTATATAAAAAAAAATTGATATTCTCTCGCAAACAATTCGACTGGTATAGCTTTTTAAATGTTTTATACGCCGTAACATCGATATTGCTTCTCAAAAAGGAAACAGCGTAGCCCGGCGCGTTTCGATTTCACGTGAAAGAAAAGCATGCAAGATGAACATGTTCGACCAAGTGCGGACGTTCGTGTCGTGCAATATTAAATCGTTGTTGCACACACACACACACGCGGTGGTGATTCCGTCAGAATGGTATGCATCGCAGGGCGAATTGCATCTGCAGCTGACGGCGCAGATTTACATTTGTCGCGTCCCCGCGCGTGATGTTTGTACTCATAATAAATTTTTGCGAGTATCGCTCGCGATATAGCCCGTCGCCGCTATCGCGAACGATCGTCCGCGATTGTTCCGCATTTGACTGACTGGCCGTTGCATGTGGCAGTTCGACGGGCGCGTGCACTTTGTGATCCACGAGCGAGAATCCATTCCGATTGATCTCGTGGCAGATGCGGCTGCAATTATTCCTTCTTTATATGCGACGCTTTTAATTCGTAGTGCGATTCCGATGCGGAACGTTTCGCGTCGGAGCGCGTGTGTATAAATCCCCGATACGATCGGAGCAGTAATTTTGAAAGGAATATTTCAAATTGTGATGACATCTTGACTGTTCGGCAAGACGTACTTTGCACAAATATTTGCGAATAAGAAGAATAATGTCTTTTTTTTGT
>QVNV01024468.1:0-19212 GCA_014825455.1 Pseudomyrmex pallidus | reverse complement strand
TTGGTTTAAAATTATGTTGTTTGAATGCAACAAATATGAGTCAAACAAATCGAATTATTAAATTTAAAGAAACCGTTCTCTCTGTGTGTGTGTAAGTAAAATGAAACGTCTCTTAGAAATTCGATGAATAGATACGATCGGCACGGAGAACAAAGAAGGGAATATGCGTTCTCTATAATTTTATATTACTTTCTCCCGCCACACTTATTGCTCTCTCTCTTTCTCTTGTCTTAGTTGGCTGTTTCTGAGCACTCATTCATCATCAAGTATCACTCGAGTCGCTCATTTAAAACTGGAGTACTATTGAAGGTTTATTCAATACGATACTCCAAGTTTAAACCGATGGACCTTGAAAGACACTGAATGGATTTGCTTACATTCAGTTGACTGTATTATGATCTTTACCAGCAAGTAATATTGTCTCTCTCTCTTTCTATTTCTGTCTTTGAAACAATTTCTTTACAATATTGAACAGATTTTTATATTGGATTTTATAAATATCTTTTTACATGTGTATATTATAATGCCATTATACATATTGTATATAAAATATTTTCTGAAAATTGAACTTTGTACAAGTGATTATCAGTGAAATATTAAATAACCAAGAGAGAGTCGCAGTAGATATTAATCTCTTAAGCTTTTCTCGTAAATGTCTGGCAGATAACTCCCAAAATGTCCGCATTATAGACGCGCGGGTACGACTCGAGCGAATTTAGCCACACATTATCGTTAATTGAGCATCCGACTATGGAAAGCGTATTTACCGCGTCTTGTAACGCGACAGGATCGATAGAACGAGGGGTGGGCGAGGAGGAGAGAGGGAGGAGGAAAGACGGCCGTTAATTCTCGTTAAGCAGTAATGACGGTGCCTGCTCTCGCGAAACGAGAGAGAAGTACGAGAAATGGTAGACATTCGGAAGCAATTCGAAGGCGAGGGATCCGCGCTTCTCGAGAATGCCGAAGCTCTTCGTAACTTTCGTCCCGGCGGCGCGCCATCCTCCCAACTCGTGAAAAACTAGTTGCGAACTTTCGCCCCCTTCCTCTCTCGCGTTCTCGGTCGAAGGGCTTGTTGGCGCGTGCAACTTCCGAATTCTTTTACGCGGATGTTTAGAATTTATCGATGACGCGATAAAGTACTGCTGTGAGAAGTTTAACGTCTTGCCAACTCCGCCGAAGCGACCGAATGCCTATACCGGGCGGAATCTCGCGCGGTAGTTTATGGGCGCGATTCGAAGCTGAATTTAAGATAAACGTCTAAAACCGGTTACGTAGCCGTTTTTATATGGACGCGTAATAATCTTATGTTTTGCATTACGAATTCGAATTACCCAGAGCGTCTATGTTTTTCACGTGGTTAAAAACACTTTCTTTCGATTTAAAATCAAACCTCATTTAAATCGATTTATCTTGTCTGCGTTTAAATCGAATACTATTTATTTACGTACTTGTTAGTTTTGCGAAACGCAACAGCTGATCTTTTCCTCGCCGTGTCGCATCAATCGTCTCCGACAAAAGCTTTGAGAACTGATATTGAGAAGAGCCACGTCGCTGCGAATTTTCTCGTCTCGTTCGAGACAGGTCGAAGAATTCGCAGCGACGACGATAATTCAATAGAGCTCGTCTCATAAATTTCCGTCATGAGGAGGAATCAGGAAATGTTTTCTTCTTTTGTAATATCGGTCGGTTTTCAGCTTCAATTTACGTCGGTTACGACTTGAAGAGATTTAAAGTTTATTATACCGAGTCGCGATGGGAGGCGCGCGCAACTGTGTAATTACAGTTGTTCGACACATTTTCCATTACAATACTAATTATAATACCGCCGTATTATACTAAGTGTAATAATACTCTTTATTGTTCTTTGTATCGCTTGCGATATACACACACACACACACACCGAGGTGTTAACAAGCGCTGACAAACAAAAAATATACAACTCGACATTTATAACGTGCGCTTTACGACTTTATGTGCACCGGTGGTGCACATAAACGCGATCGCACGTTTTCAATTGCCACCTCGACGGTTTTATCAAAATCGCTGATTGTCGTCAGCTAGAAGCCGATTATTGGCGGCCTATAGTTTATTCGCGTTCTGGTTCTATTAGCGATTCGGACAACCAGTTCAGTGAGCGCGTAGACGCGTATATACACACACACACTTGTGCATGTATGTACGTCGTATTCACTTATGTTCTGACGAACGTGCATTTGCGCACATTCGGGCTAAGTGTTGACAACTTTGAATCAGATCGAAAGTTGTACGAATCAGAGAGTTGGCCTCTGTTCTTATCTTTGCGAGAGCAGTTAACGACTCGCATCTCCGCTCCACTTCCTTCCGCTTCCTGCTCAACTGTTCCCGTCTTCAGATTTCGTCTTTAATCGACCCCAAAAGTGCACAGCAAATAAAGAGAGAGAAAGAGAGCGAGAGAGAGAGGGAGGGACTCGCGTTATAATAATGTTTTGCGTAATTAAGCGTTTTCCTAATTAAAAATTTCCACTAACTATATCGCGTTTTTTAATTATTTCCTAATTAACGATTACGGCCGTCCGCAGCTTGTAGTGTGTAATACCATTTCCGATAACTTCATGGTTATTGGAAATTGATTTAGCTTTCGTATTAATAAATTACTCAAATCACAGAGTTAAAATCGAATTATTTGAAACAAGTTTTTAATTATTATTTCATCAAAGTATAAAGTTCAATTAAAAAATCTGTATATCTCTGTCGAAACTCTAAATAGATACATCTGAATCGAATTACTTTTTTCGGATTAAACTAAAAATTTCGATTGTCGAGTTTTCCTTCCTGAGTAACTTTTACAATTAGGTTTATATATCAACGCATCTTCGTCTAGCGATCTCTCATCTCTTTGGTCGCGAAAAATCGCTGAAATAATCCATCGTTTATTTAACGGAGACGGGACATCGGATAAACGGGACGGCGGAATAGTCTCGGACTTCCGGTATCCTCGGCACCTCGGGATTATCGCGCTCTCGCATTGCTCTCGATCTCATGAGGCGTCGACAAGACCGGACCGGCGTGACGTGAGGTATCACCTTGCGAATGACAGGGTCCGCACGCCGGTGTAATGGCGTTGGACTGTGAATGTACGCCCGCCCGTATGCACGATCAATTTAGCGATACACACACGGCTACACCTGGGATCTGCCGACCGATTGCCTTCCCGCAGCTCGCTACATACAGAGTGTATCCGGCGCTCAGAAGAGACCGAAGAGATATTCAGAAAGAAACACATATACATTTTTTATATACGTGTAATGTGTTATCAGTCACTTTGCAGGCAGAAAGATTTTTCTGTCGAGATATCTGTTCGGCATCTCCGAGAAAAGTTCGAGAGATTTTTCGACTCGCAAACGATTTATCGTTGAAACTTTGTACCCAGAGATTTGAATAATCGTGTACTAAAAAAAAAAAAACACACGTGTTTTTTAAACGCACGGCTACACATGTTCGATTTATACGCAAAGTTTTTAGAAATATTTCATCTCGACCCTTTCTTCCGACGCGATTTAACGTGCGTTGGCAGAGATTTCCTTGATGATCGATACTGCTATTTTGGGATTGATCTCAACCCGTCCCGGAGACACTGTGTATAGTCCGATGTAACTCGCCGACTCCTCGCAGTTACAGCGCTCGAATGCACCGGCGCGAGTAGTGGCTCCCCAGTGCCGAGCGGGGTTTGTAGACGTGCGGCTTGCCCGTTGGCGAGATATCGGTATGCCGCTCCAATTGAGTTTCGAGCAATCGGCGACGATCTCGGACACGTATGTACATACACAGGAACAGAGGTTCGACGTCTGTCTATCGATCACGATCGCGCGAATGGGATTCGGAGGCCGAGGAACCCTTGGCACGAGGATGGCGTTCGTTTGAAAGCAACTGCAACTGGGAGATATCGTAACGGCATCGAGACGCCAGATTTGAAAGCCCATCGAGGCGAGGTCCTCAAAGGATCTCTGCGCGAATAGGAGTAGCTCCCGCTATTACTTCGATCCCTGACGGAGTTACGCGAGTAACTTGACATGTGTGCTTTCTGCACGGATTTCGTGTTATCGAATCTCCTATTAAAAGTTTGCTAACATTGAATCCAACAAATGAGATCTTGTAACGTTGTTCGACGCCGATAGCAATTCCGAAAGCTTTTCCGCCAAAACTCCGCCGAAATGAAAGTAATCCGAAGACCGAGTTCAATCTTGCCGGGTCAGTTGTCCGACATTCGCCTGGTGGAATTAAGTCGACATTTGGCCGATCGCGAAATTAAATCCGTTCGAACTTTCGCGGGCGGCTCGCGAAAGTCAAGACGAGTAGGTACGAGTCTCGTTCGTATAACGTTGCTCCACGGCTTTCGTACGTATTTTCGGAAAGCGGATACGAGATCTTGCGGGAATTAACGCCGACGATTCAATTTCACCGGAATTAATCGTCTTACATAGACCACGTGATCCTCGGTTAGCTCGGTAAGCGCGCGCGCGTACAGTATATCTACGTATGTGCGGAGCTTAAAGCTGACCTACGCCAACAACAACCCAGGTAGCGCCCAGACGTAATGTCAGTTTAAATAAGTAATTGGTCGTTTAACATTGACTAATACTTCGGGCGCGCATCTTGCCGCAAACGCGGCCACTAAATCGCTATCGGAAATTAATTAATCGGCTCCGATTTAGCGCGCGACAGGTGCGTTACGTATAAACCGACTCGGGTCGCCCGGAGCGCCGGTATCCGAGATTATGTATGCGGTACGTGTATAAATCAGTTAATCTCTGGCGATATATATTAGTCTTCGTGATAGTCTTTTCATGAAAGAGAGAGTTCTCTTGTCACGAAAACGTATATGTGTGAAATTATGATGTCAGAAACACGTATGTATTTTCTTTAAGGTCTCGTGACATCTTCTCCGACGCGGCGTTTCCGAGTGAAATATCATACAGATCCGAAACGCGCGCGCGTTTCTCAAACGAGACGGTAAATTTTCTCGAAAAATTTCGTTCGCGCGCACGAGTCTCACGCTCTGGGATGTCATCGTCGCGACTTTAATACATAATATCCGCGACGTATATATATATAATTTCCGTTATGAATTGGTCGGAAATTGATCTTTAGAGAGAAGCGGGCGCGCGCCCCGAGTCAATCGATGTGCGATGAATTCGCAGGGTGTCCTTTCGCGTCTAGACCGATCGACAATCTCGGTCGGCACGGAATGCTAATATCTCACGAAATCGCCTTGTTCCATGCCATTATCGCCCTAACGACAGACGATTCTCGCGCGAGAGCGAGCCCGTCATCAAATAGTTGCCGTATGGCCCGCTGTCACGCAGCCAGCATTATCGTTCAATTTTTCTCGTTTCGTCGAACGTTCGCCAAACGTTCTGAACCAAATACAATTATTACAGAGAAATTCAGTGCTTGTGTTTGTTGCTCGGAGTAAATTTGTTGTTGTTGTCAATATTCCTCTCGTTATTCTGTTTCCCGTCATCGTTTGTTTTTATTTTCCCTATTTTTTTCAAATTATGCAAATCCGAAAATTGCCAACATACGGCATAAAAAAAAATATTGTTTTCATCACGTTGTGACAGAGAATAACTCGTCTAACTAGCCTCATATTTTTGCAACTTTTCCAACAAATTACGTCAGGCGCGATAACGCGCGACCGCCAATGACAAGTTAAAATTAGATCAACGTTTCTGCGCGCGCGCGGTTTGCCATGTATCCTGTCATTAATTACGCGGCCGGCGTTTCATACTGAAGTTGTTTATCGCGAAGGAGGAAAAATCGCGCTCGGTGGTCACGGCGCGCGCGGACGATGGATACGTCTCGCAGAATTTATGAACGTTTTACGCCATCGTAAAAACCGACGGGAATAAAATTGTAAATTGGGAAAAAAGCGTTATAGCAGTTACGGCACGCCATGCAGTAGTGCGCTCGCGATATCTACCGTCCAATTTCCGAGCGGAGTTAGGATCATTTTTCGCGAAATGTGCGCGCGGAGACTTTCCGCGCGCGGAGTATCTCATGGAAATTTTACGGAATAAAATGTTTTCAAAAAATGTTCCATTATTCCATCTGGTGGCGATATTGGCACGACTTTATTGCCGGAATCTCCATTAAAGGCAACGGTGATTTTATCAAGCTGGCGAGCGCGATGCAGAAACGATTTCTTTGCACACGAACTCACGCTCTTACACAGCTGCAATAATCACTAATTACTTTACATCAATTAGTTCTATTTTTTTTTTTTTTTTGAATGAGGGTTTAAAGAGAAGTGGCTAGCAATGTGTTTTGGATCTTAGTATTTAAAGAAACACACAAGACTCGATTGCTTTGATTAAAGGATGAAAATCACCTTAAAAAGACGCTTTATAAAGCTTACTATTAATCCCGTATTTTTTTCCTATCGCGCGCCAATAAAGTGCAAGGTTTCCCTCGTTCGGGAATCCTATTCACTCCCGCTGGAAACATCATGGAAATCCTTTGGTTCGCGAATTTCGAATCGAGCCGACGCAATGTGAGCTTTACGAACCTCAGCGGAGACGCAACTATTACTCCCTGCAATCTCCCGCGCGTCGTTCGATTAATTCAATCCCGATCCGGAATTAAAGGAACCCGGCATCGGGATGTAAAAATACTTCTGCGCATCGAGTAGAAAATGAGGTAAATCCCCCGCCCTGTGCAAACTCACTTAAGGGATAAGTTTAATCTCACCAGTATCTAACAAAGCAAGCGCGCAATAGAAGATGAAAATTTTTTTACATGAACAAACGCGTAATACGTACATTTTGCGCGCGCATTAATTGTAATATAATTGCAATATAAATATGATTTTTTTTATAAATACATTGCACATAGAAAAGATTAATATTGACTTTATAAAACTGCGAATAATTTTTTAGCGCGTATAAAATTATTTCATGCATTTTTTTAAAACAACATTATCTTAAAGTGCAGATGATTAACATGCAATTAAAAAAAAGTAACGTTAATTATCGCGACCGTATTCTGTATAAATTGCATACACGATAAACCGCATACTTTTGCACCGTCGACGATGACGTTCCGTTAATTGGATCGGAGATGAACAGCGGAAACACATCGTAAATCCACCATACTGCATTATTCTCCCTGCAGAATGGCGGTGAATCCGGTATCGCGTCTACTCAAGTAGGGTAGAAAGAGTTCACTTCTCTTCCTTACCGGATGAGCTCAGGTTTGTCGACGAGAAATATTATATAAGCGAGATGTCCGACGAAACGTCCTGCCTGTCTGCAACCTCCGATTCTTTCTCTCTCTCTCTCTCTCTCTCTCGTTTTATTCGTCCCGTGGGCGTTCTTCATCTTCGTCCTCGTTCCACGCCCAACGGTTTCGCCCACCTTTTCCTTGTTCCGCGGAAACTGGCGCTCCACACGTGAACGCACGAGATTCATCGAAGTTTTCGTCTCAATTTCGCGTGAATCACGGATATAAGAAAGAAGATTGATCCCCTCTTGTCCATAATTTTTGGCGTTTTGTTTTCGGGAGGTAGTTTTTTTTGAAATCTCGGGAAAGAATTCTACAAACTCTCTCGCAAAATTTCCTCGGAATCTTTCGAAACGAAAATTTTTCAATGTAAGGAACAAAAGAAGAGAATCGTAAACTCGGTCTTCGTGTTTTCAAACACGGGGTTTTTTGATTGTTTTAAACGAACTTGGAACTTTGAAACTCTCTTCGGGGTGATGATTCTTGCGAAATCCAATTATTTTTTTTAATATTAAATGCAAGAAAAACAGAATAGCACCGGTGAGTTTCAAGCCGACGTTTGAACAATCCGGAAATTCTTAAAGAGAGCAGAGCAGATTATCTTATGAGCATAATATTTTTACAGCTTCATTGCTCGATTTTCACGAAGTTTTTTTGCGCTTCGATCGCGAATCGACGAACTGTGTATTTCCATAAAAGCCACCGACGTATATGTCGCGTTTGCCGCTGTCGCGGTCCGTGGAATATAACGTACGTCGATCGGTTGACGACTCTTTTCCCATTCGTTGATAAATTACGCCGTTATCGGTCCACGCGTGAACACGCGAGAAATAACGCGTCGCATCCGAACGGCGTAAAAATCAACTTTCATCCGAACGCGTCTCTTTCCTGTCATGCGTAATCTGTGGCGTTCGACTTTATCGTTTAACAATTTGTTCGATGTGTGCGTGCGCGCGTTTAATTAAAAATGTTTAGCAAAAGACTAGTAGTAACAATCCAATATAGGCAGCTGAAACATATGAATGACAATTTGAGCAATTTCGTAGCGTTAATTAAGCTTGACTTAATTTTGTTTAGTGTGTTATTAGGCAAGCGAGAAATTATGCGTGTAATTTTTTCTTGCTTGTTTAAATAATTATTAAATATACATGATATATATTTGCGATTTGGTATTTCGTATGTATAAAATATCGATGCCTGCGGCAAGGTAAAGTAGCTTATCGTGATTCAGTATATGTTCAACAACGCAAGCACGATACGATAAGGTTCCGATGATAAGCTACAGAGCCACAACAAAGTTCCTCCGCGTTCTTGTAACTCGAAAAAAAAATCAATATGTTCCGGCAGCCTCTCTCTATCTCTCTCTCACTCTCTCTCTCTCTCTCTTTCTTTCTCTCTTTCTTCGACCCCTCGTCGACCTCATAATAAATACGCTCATCCTTCACGGCGCGCTGGTTTAAAGTGCGCGATCGGGCCTTTACGCGATGCAGAAGTGCATTCCGCAAGAAAGAAACGACTAAGAGTAACAGCTCAACAATAAATTTACATTAGAGAGGACTGCCGGGGACACGGAAAAGCTCTTCTGCTTTCTCGCGCCTTTCCATCTGCTATTGACTACGCCCGGGTTTCTCTTGTTATAAGTCGCCAATGTGTATCTGCTGTATCGATTCTACTGTATTCGCATCTTTTGTCTGCGATGCGCACGATTCAAATTTCTCTACGCACACGCGAGTAAAGAATATCATGATCGTAACGATTGAAGCTGAACCAAGAAAAGAAACAACGTTCGTATTTGATTAGAAAATAATTTATTCAATATCGTAATTATTTATTTTTTGAGTGCGAATTTTTCAAATCGGAATAATTTCGGAGGATTTTGTTGACGCAAACGTAGAACGAACGTCGTTGCAGTTGACAAATACTCGCGCCGATAAGAAAGTGTCGCGAACTGATAAGAAATATATACTGTAATTCATATTTTTGTGTACGATCGCGGAATATATACATCTTTTACAGTCAGTGAATATATCTTGTTATGTCGGAGCATTCATGGATAATGAGATAGTCGTCGTCGCTGCCGCCGCCGCGCGCTGCGCGAAATATTCCGCGTGGACTTCGCAAAACTGCGCGGTAACGGAGATAAATGGAATTCCGCCGGAGATAAAGATGAAGAATCCAGGTTGACGGTGGTTTGAAACGGAGGGTGACACGTGTAGCTCGTACGACGTGGCATTAATGTCTCCTATATCAGCTTGATGCATGTGGTTCTGTAGACGTGGGGCTTAGCATACAGGTCACGCTAGACACAACTGCAACTCCCGCCCGTGGATTACACGAATAGCGCACTCCTCCCTGAATCCACACATGCCCATGGTATTAAAAATAAAATTCACGACACACGTTTTGCTGAATTTCAGATTTACACACGTGATCGCGCGAGTATAGCGCGCGCGGAATCTAATATTAATTCAAGATCACACAAAACGTTTGCAAGCCACGTTATTTTCGGAATAGTTTAGCGATTCGTTTCCCTCAAAACGGCCTTTAACTCGAAACATTTGCACGACCGTAAAAAAATTTAAACGTTAATTATATGTCCAACTTTATTAAAATGCGGCAAAACATTCGGAAAACTCGAGCCTCTTGCCATCGCTCGCGCGGAAAAAGTTTATTTCATGCGGCAGGTGAAAAACATCGCCGAACTTTGTGAGTTATATCTGCCACTGACCTGGTTTTGTTTCGGAAAAAAAATGTCGTTTTTCAAGAGGCTTCCGACCGCAAGTTGGCAAACGTGATCCCGGCGATCCTATTACATGTATTTTCATGCAGTGCAAAAGGAAGGCGGGAGAAAGAGAGATAAATCGAGGGAGGTTGAAGGCAAAAGAGAAGAAAGTTGAGAGCAAGTATTCTCAGTTTCTTCTCGGTGATATCGCGCGGCGCACTTGTTCACATTTGAACGAACATGGAAATCGATAAGGAGCGTCGTTTCGTTAAGTGTCGAGGTCGCTTCGACCTGTGATGTTAGCCGATCACTTCCAACTCACGGGAAGGGAGGGATGAGGAAACGACAGTCATCCTCGTGGGTTCTTACTATTGTTCTCTGGTATCTACCGAGACCGGTTTGCTCAACCCTTTCGCCGCCCGACATCGGATCGGTATCGGGGACACTAATGCCCTGCTCGGTACTCGTGCTCGGATTCTTCGTCTTTGTCTCGCGCACAATGGGTTTTGTTTCGAGAGGAATTTCGCGGGCGCCATAGTTGGTTTGCCTCGCACACCATGGCTGTGCGAGGCAAACCACGGGAGACATCTTTCGAATTTTTCAAACGGAAAAAGAAAAAAGATCAAACAATAGATATAAGTATATTGCGGAGACCATTGCGGGTTTGCTTGACTTTATTTTTCAGTCGTAATGTGTGTGGAAAAAGTTTCTTGTATTTCTTATAAAAACACGATAAAACGATATAATTGAGATCTTTTTTACGTGAACAAATATAGTCCCTCTATACATCGAATCTCATCGTCTCGCGGGATGTTGGGCCATTTCTTGTGAAGAGAGAGAGAGAATGAGAGAGAGAGAGAGAGAGAGAAAAGCAACCTGCTATTGTTGCCGGTTAATTAAGGGAATTGATGAAAGATTAAGCAACCTCCTCTCCCGTCTCGGCTCCCCCGCGTCTTACGTCTCCATTCCCATTTTCGTTGCTCCGTTCTCTCTTCATTCGTCGTGTATTCGGGCACGATCGAGAATCTATTGTGCAGCAGAATTGAAGCAGTCTGTATAGACTCACGCATTTTCCTCAAGATGGAGAAAACTCGAACGATTAGATTTTTACACATTGAAATGTTCTGTATTTTGCTGGTAATGTGAATTTTATTATTTACATGTGTGCCTTTCTTCTTTCTATTTTTAGTATCGACAATTTCGAAATTTATTTTTCAAACAAACGAAGAGAATGATGTAAAACCGGAATACTTTAATTTAAATATTCAAAATGTATTCGCTCGCTCGCTCGCGACAAACATCCGTAATGTCAATTTTTATTACACGGTTTTAAATTACGAGATTAGCGCAAACTATTCGATAAATACGGCTGCTTTTTTTTATCATTAGTGCGCTTTAACGAGAAATAAATATTCGTAGCGCACGCGTAAATACGATTGGTGGTCGCGATTTTGAATTTTAACGGGGAATTCGATCACACAGAGAGAATCCGTGCAACGGTTCGGCGGGATATATTGCGGAAATAAACGCGGTTTTCGTAATTATAAATAAATTTCTGCTACGTATTTCCGACGATGCGTGCTATAGACAGGGTTTAATATCAATGAAAGATTGCATTACACGCGCATCGACGAACGATCCGCTTGCGGTTTAAAACGCTGTAACTATCGCGTAATTTAATATTTCGCGATTTTATTGAAATCTGTGTGCATTCTTTCGCGCGAACTGGCGCGTTTACGCTGTTACGATCATCTCGTAGCCGGAGCAATAATATGATTAATGAATATACCATGAAGTTGCAATTTATACTTGACGCAAAGTCGACGCAAATCAGATGTAAACAACAATAATTGAAGGACCGAAGTTTACATGCGAAACGGAGAGACGCTTAAAATACACACACACACACACGCGCGCGCGAACGTGTACAATGTAATTAAAACCACTTTATCGAGAGAAATTTTCCATTCTGTTAGTAATTGACGCACCAGAGAGTTAAAAATGAATATACGTATAAATTATACGTGTATACGTGTATGTGGAAGTTGCGAAACCAGAGAGAAAAGAGGATACACACGTGTGAAAACAGAGCGATGTTACAAAGGATATTTATATTTAACTCATTCGTGTCCACTTTATTCGAAATGCGAATGGAATGTGTGTACCTTAGACTGGCATAAGTCAGGATGCCCATGTTACGATGCTAAGTGGATTGCTGCGGGAAACATTAAATTACCTGAAAGCCCGCGGTCCGGGTCTGCAATCGTTCGAAACCGCCATGGTGACATGGGACGAGCCGACTATTAACCGCAAGAGCCCCATGTATACAGGGTGGGTCGTTCCCATGAAGGACTGCAGCGAGCCGTCCGAGCTAACTGAGTTTACCCCCGGACCCGGTCAAATTTGCTGCGAAATTAACCCTTTGTAACCATAACGCGCTCTCCTTAATTGGGCGGAGCGCATAACGCGCTCCGGACTGAAAACCCAATTCACATGCGAGAGTGTTCAATCTACGCGGAAAAACAGCGTGAAAAATGTTGTAGTATACGCGTGGCTCTCGCGCAACGCTCGACGATTCAAGTTTTTATTTCCACGGTTCGTGTTTTTCTCTTTTTTTTTTGTTTTTACGCGTTAGTGAAATTTGCTCAAGAGAAAAGAAATTGATAAACTTATGTATTACATATATAAACGTTTTTTTATATATTGTCAAGAGAGTTTGCTCTCGGAAAATCCCGCGCGGCCGTATTGAACTTTAATCTTATTTTACTCGGCTGCCACGTTCTTTAATTAAGAGCGAAAGACGTTAGCGAGAATAAATTGTTTCGTCCTGCGCGCGTAATCTTCTTCGTCAGCTCCTTCATTCATTCCTTTGAAACTTGGCAAATTGTCGTTTTACGCTCGCGCAGAAAACGGAGAGTGCAACGTACTTGTGTGTGTACCGGATTCCGCGTTAGACAATATATTTAATCCTGAAATCGGATCGGCCGGCCAAATTTAATACCGACGTTGTATCTATAAAGTGTCATACCTTTCCCCTACTTTGCTCCGCTCTCAGGCAAATCCGTTCCGCAGCCCAGTAACAGTTTCTATATGCAAATCTACTCATAACTCAGCGAAAACATATCGGACGGGTCCGATGTTCCTCGTCGCGTGTATTCCCTTTTCCGTCCCTCGTCTTTCTCTCCTCCCGCACTCCCCTTTCCTCTATCGTTCCCTTTGCACTCCGTCGATTTCGCACTCGCCTCCACGCCGGAGATGGAAATCGCAGAAAATTCCACGCCCTCTCGACGAAATTACGACAGGGTGTGTCTCAGAGAAACAGTTGCGCCGTCTACTTCGCGGTCTACATCTTCTTGTGGACAGACAGCTGCATCATTGTTTCATTTTTC
This sequence comes from Pseudomyrmex pallidus, assembly GCA_014825455.1. Lineage (NCBI taxonomy): Eukaryota > Metazoa > Arthropoda > Insecta > Hymenoptera > Formicidae > Pseudomyrmex > Pseudomyrmex pallidus. Next base: position 5,844 of record QVNV01024468.1, on the reverse strand, counting down.
AATCATGCGACATATTTTTATCTCGCGCGTAAAAATAGCCGAGCGTTTTTTTTGTCTATTTTACTTTTGTCTTGAAAAAAAAAAACGGAGATAACTTTATTTGCGACTATTTTTCTCATGATATTTTATAATCATAGCTATTTAAAATAAAACAAACAACTTCTAGTTCTAACAGGTACTTAATATTTATGAAAATTTAATTAACTTTTGCGTTAATTAATTAATCGATTAAATCCTTCTTATTTGTAACGTATTTAACAAGCTGTTGAGCTTGTTCTTCAGTTTCAGCGTTTTATTCGATAAAGAACAGTACGTTACGCTTGTGTGAAAATGTACATGAAAGAGGCGGCATTAGTTAAGACGTTTCTTGCAAAGCAAAATGTGCCAGACGAGGAAATCTGATAAGCAGTCTCTGAACAGTAGACTCGTTTCTTGTGAATGAAATAATCGTGAGGATGCATCACAGAATATTTCCCCGTTGATTTTCAAGAGAAATTATTACGACCGTTCGTCGAGATAGAAAGAGAGAAAGGGAGAAGGAGAAAGATGGAGAATTAACATATCATGCTTGAAGGTATGACCGACAGTACGAAAGAGTGGCAGGTTACAATTAGAGACGCAATAAAGACATATCGTATCTGCATTACAACTCCATCACTGTTCCGCACATTATAATTACTTTTACCAGTATGCAATTATTGCTATGTCTCTTCCTTATTTTTGTTTATAAAACAAATTATAATTTTAAACAATCATTTTAGAGCGTAAAATAAATTTAAAGAGAGAGAGACACGCCTATATAACAAAATCTTAACGTTTCTACATATGTTAATTCTCACATGTAATTCACGTTCTAATTATCCGTAATATATCGCGTTTTGAACTGGTATAATTATAGCAAATCCCGGTGAAAGATCTAAATTTCGAATTACGTATCATGTCTATATATTACGCAATTAGTCAAACAGTTGTAAATAAATATTAATCTCTCTGCCGAGTTGCCGCTAATGCTAATGTTATCAGCGGCATAACGTGATGATGCCATTTTCGCTAATTTATGCGTTTATATCAAAGCGGTCTAACAATGATACACGCGTGTGTCAGGTAACTCACGTTCGCGTTACACAGCATACTTACACTGTGGCTTCGCGGCAATATAACCGCATTAATAATGCGACCCTCGTCGATAATAATCGTAAAATCACGTACTTTGGGCAATATTGCGCCGGTCGATTTCGGACTCACAGCGGGATAACGCAAAACAATAACGTGGAATGACACATCCGCTATTTCCTCATTTATCATAAAACCGTACCGGACGTAGTAATTCCTTCGAAATTATATCGCTCGACGAAATCTCGGCACGCTTAATAATTCGGGGGCAGGCAATTGTAATTAGCAGCGAGAATTGAAAACGCATTGATAAAACATTGTTTTGTATTTTTAAACTGTGCGAAAAAATAAATGCACGCGCACGATCTGTGTGTGCGAAAAAAGATCGATTGATTGAAATATTAATGAAGAAGAGATTTTCTGTTCCATTTCAACATCAAAGATATTGAAATTTCAGATTGATAACGACCAAATGATAAAAGCACACGACAAATTTGATATGCGTTTCTCTCATAAGAAATCGACGGTGATCATCTACCAACTGTCAGGATGACAGAAGTTCATTCAACGTCTAACTATATCGCGTAGAAGTCAAAAAAGTCTCGTGACGATGACAAATTGACACAGTTCGAAATGTTCTTTGGCAAATGCATCTTGCGCAAGGTTGCAAATCGATGTAAGTCGATCAACAATTGGATTTTTCATGATGCTCTTTTTAAAGAAAAAGTTTTTATTTTATTTTATTTTTAAATTATTTCGTTAAAATTGATTTAAAAATCTTCGTAGATTTTATTTCTCCCGAACACACAAAACCCTAAGTACACAGAACACGCGATGCACAAAATTTATTTGCTGAAGAGGGGCAAGAAACCGTTAAGTCATATGCGATTCTCCGATGGCAGATAGGCCTGCAATTGTGATGGCTGTTAAAACGTTATAAATCAAATCTAATCGAAACTGTGCGTGTCTGCAACGGCCCGCGATTTCCGCTGCTCCGACGCGCTCTGTTTCCCTCACTTGTTTTTGTTTTATTTGTTTCTATATTTTTTTCGATTTTTTTCGTTTTTTTTTTTTTTTTTCGCGTACTTCCGCCGCGAGGTCTGCGGTGACAAACAGGTGATCCGTGTTGCGCGCGACCATTGTCCAAGAGCGTCGTGGTATACTTGGCAAAAAATCCTTCCGGCCTTGTACATATCATCGCATATCGGCGCATATGCAATGCATTTTATGGTGGTCACGTGCGACGCTTTTGTCGCCGCGTCGATGGTAAAATTGAGAGGAGAAAAATTTATTTCCGGGAATACGGAGAACGATAAAACGGTCTCCGCGGTGTTTTTGTCTCGGTTATTGGGTAACAAAATAATAATCGATTGGCGCGATGAATAGCGTTACTTTTAATACGGGATGAAATCGTTTTTATTTACTCAAATATAATAGAAGGTTGGTGAGAATATTATTTATATTAAAATGCTTCTCTCTGGATTTAATTAATTCCAAAATTTACACACATATGAGATCACGCAGACTTGTGAGTTTTTTTTTTACATGCAAAATAAACTGAAGAAACGTCGCTCTGACGTTCCTCCGATTGCCCGGCTGAAGCTTCCGAACTGCACACATTAAGTCCCGGACTATGCGACATCTTTCAACAGTATTACATTACATGTACAGTTAAGTCTGTAACGCGATGCTATTAGATTGCCTTTACCGGAATCTGATAAGAGAAACTGGAAGCCGATTAGCGTGCTAATATTGCCAATATGTCACCGCCGCGAAATTGTCAGTTCCGATTTGATACGGATGATGACTGAATTTCGCGATCACACACACACACACACGCTTGCGCGTGTAAAAGATAATCATATCTATTGCACTTGTACAGAGATCGCAATCGGATATTACGAACATCTAAAATTACTTTGGATATTTGTAAATAAATTACTATAGCGCGTAGAGAGAGAGAAAGAATGCAGAGGTTAAAACAAAACAAAAAAGAACTATTGATTTACGTCACTTTTGCTTTTATGCCCTCGGTGACCGATCGCGCGAGGGCGTGCTTTATCGAGTTTTATGCGACATCGCGGATATTCGGCGCCACGGTGGTCGCCGCGGTGGAACCGGATGCAACAGCTTGCCGCAGACTGGCCGTCCGAGTGCACTTCCGGTTTAATTCAATCCGTGACCCGTAAATTAATATTTCATCGCTCCGTGAATTAATATTTCATCGCTGCAGCCGCACGTTGTTGTTTTTTTTTTTGTGTTCTTGCGAGTTTTCGCGCGGCGCGGCGCGTCTCTTCTTCATCGGCTGCGCGTTCGTCGTGACGTTTTATTCCTTGCCTTTTATTCCTGCTCCTCTTTGTTGGATGTTTTCGCTCGCGAGGTTTCGACTCGGGTGTATAAGGTTAACGACCTGTGCACGCGGAAAATACTGCCATTCGGAACGATAGTCGGAGTCGCTTCCGACGACGAAGAATCGCGATGAAATTAACGGCTGCTTGCTCACTTCGCCGTACAATGCAATGCATTAATGGCTCTGCTGCAGACGCACTTATCACACCTATTCTCCCTTCCCTCCCCCCTACTTCTTTTCTCTCTCTTTCTCTGCATAAGTTTTATAGGACGCTTACTACCATTTCTCCGGTAATCGGTTGCTCCGTCCATTCCACTGTGCTTGACGCTCCAGGAATAAGATGATTGTCCTTATTCTTCTTATTTTTAATCCCGTGATTTTATTGGTGGATTATTATAGACGGTTGCGCATTGCTTTTAATATAATCTAATATAGAAATGAGACTATTTTGTTTATTAGACTTGAGAGTAAATTGTTTGTGTAAACTTTATAAGTTTACGTACGTTTGTGAATACAATCGTGCATTTGAGATCGTGCCCTCTTTCATTCCCAAAAAAGAAACGGAAACTTGACGAGCGAAATTCGATGACCTACATATTGACGGCGCGCGATGCATTCGCCGACACATAAAGGCACAATGCGCCGCGCCGGCACGAAGAACCTCAGTAGATTTGAAGTCAATACAGCGTATATCGATAATGTGTCAGTAGAATACGGACCGTCTTGCAATTGATTCCTACGTCGCAAATGATCTAGATGAGAAATCGAACTTGAGGCACAAAAGACTATCTGCCGATCTGAATTGCTTAGACGGCAAACTGATGTTGAACAAGAGATACACGATAACTACATTACGAGATGCAGTTTGTGATATCGAAACGTGCAGAGAAAGGCGGTCGAAGGCGCGTCGAATTCCTCCACGAAAATTAATTTATCGAGGAAGAATATTTTCTGCTTGCATTGTTCCCGTGTGTTATATTTTTCATCTGTCAGAAATTGTCGAGATGTAATTTTCTCGAAATTTCAAATATGTTTTTTTACAATATCACGGATTTCTAAGTGAAGAAATTATTTCCTTTGTTTTCCAGCAAAACGAAAACAGAGCTCTGCGACTGAAAGAACCCGCGTCTCTGGCGCTCTCCGCCGGTGGAAATTCCGGCGGTTACGTGGATCCGGACGGGACGGCCATTGTGATGTCATCCGAGCTTCTGCCGGCGCCAACTCCGGATCCGAGAGTGACGTGGAATTATTTTGACGAACAAGGGTGAGTCAAGAGACAGCCGGGGTCCTCTTCATTTATATATAATATGATAAGCTCAACCGTCAACTTCGCGCGCGAGTACACTTCGGACGCGAATTAATATCTTATCCGCTCCGAGAGCACATCCTTTCTCGAGAACATATCCTTCCTTCCTCCGTTAATTGTCACACGTCTCGAACTCAACGATTCTTCTTATTTGGTAAAGTTACTGTATCGATTCGCGACCTGCAGTACGGACTTCCGACTTTTGCCAGAAGTCAGCACATCGATATTAATTATTTCGCGCACGTTCCACGGGAAAGAACCCATTATCTTCAGCCACCGTTGCACCAATTGCATTGATGCATTAACTCTCTGCGCCGCCGTTTGAAACCTGCGATTCTATCGCTCGGTGCCTCACATACTGAGACAATTCCGCGCATTATTGCTTCCGCCGCATTACAGTCGGAATGTTTCATTCTCGACACTGTTGTCCGTCATTATAGCGGTTTCGAAAATACCGTTATAATTGTTTCGCGATAGGTGTGTCGGGATGTGTGTTTTATTCAGCGTGTTCGTTTCCGACACGTATCGCGCGGGCGAAATTGAAGTTGACGGGAGATATTCGAGGCGCTCCCCGAGGAGAAATCTAACAGCAGTAATTTTCTTTGTGTAACAGGTACGTTTCGAGAGGCGGTTTACGAGCGGGCGAGGACCCGTATGCGAGGAATAAATTCAATCAGGAGGCCTCCGACGGTCTTCCGAGTAATCGTGACATACCCGATACTCGCAGCGCCATGTAAGTAATTTAATTGCGTAGTGAGTATCTAATGTTATATTAAGTTTAATTTTCTGCTGACGCGTTTTACGTACGTACCCATGCACAAAATCGCGATCCATTTTAATGCGCATAAGATACCGAACTCAAATGCGAGCTTAATTTCAGCATAAAAATAAAAAATATAATCAGATTCGTCAATTAGAAACAAAAAGAAGGTCGATTTATCGAAATGCGATTTATATCGATATGCGATATATATCGAAATGCGATATTATGATGTTTGCATAGAAAAATCTTATTCCTGTTCAAAACGCTACTTAAGTATAGTAGTACCACGTACTATTGCAACAAAAATATTTT